>LIAE01010516.1:83224-131551 GCA_002287525.1 Diploscapter pachys | reverse complement strand
TCTACGACTTGGGCGCGAAGATGGTCGATTCCTGTGTCAAGGAAAGGATTGTTTCGGGAGATGTCATCCAGATCGACAAGGCCTCTGGTAATTCCAGATTTTTTCCTTCAAAGTTGAAAATAAAACCATCTAGAATTTGAGAAATTAGTACTCGCTTTGAATTAGATTTTCTTTTGTTAAAGATCATTATTTTTCAGGCCGCGTGACTCGATTGGGCCGTGCCTTCTCTCGTTCGCATGATTACGATGCAATGGGTCCTCAGACTAAATTCGTGTCCTGTCCCAGTGGAGAAATTCAGAAGAGAAGGTTGGATTTGTACTTATTCACAGCTTTTTTGTTGGAAGAAATCTATCGAAGTATCGATATATCACCATTTATGTTCAGAGAAACCGTGCACACAGTCTCTCTGCACGAAATCGATGTGATCAACTCGCGAACTCAAGGATTTCTCGGTCTATTCTCGGGAGACACGGGAGAAATCACGTCTGAAGTTAGGGAGCAGATCAACAAGAAGGTGTGATTTTTACCATTCTCATACTGACTTTTACAAATGTGCGGCTGTATAGCTTCTAGAGAAACTAATTTTGTTCTCAAAATTTCATGAACATTTCAGGTGGTTGAATGGCGAGAGGAGGGCAAGGCTCAAGTAGTGCCAGGCGTGCTGTTCATCGACGAGGCGCACATGCTGGACCTGGAGTGTTTCTCGTTCCTGAACAGACTGGTCGAGTCCGACCTGTCGCCTCTGCTGGTGATGGCCACAAACAAGCGGCAGTGCAAGATCAGGGGCACGAATGTCGTCTCCCCCCACGGATTGCCCATCGACCTGCTCGACAGGTCACTCATCATCAAGACCAACCCATACTCATCCGAGGATGTCACGCAGATTCTCAGAATGAGGCTCGACGAGGAAGGAGTTCGGTCAGTAAATATGACTATTTTTTATGAGCTAGAGAAAAAGCGAATGAGTTCTGACTATAGATATTTTGCTAATTCATTTGTGAAAGAAGTGAATTAAAAATTGAACGGAAGAAATGAATACTTTTAGAGTCCCCAAGTTCCGCTCCCCTTACAAAAATGCGTTTTTGGTAGAAGCGTAGTAGTTTGAAAGAGAAAATTTGGGAAGAAAATACCCTAAAAACTCCATATGTCTCAAATAACACCAGCTAGTTCGACGATAAACCTGATGAAATGGTACTGTGCAAAAAACTAGGTTAAAATATCCGCCCACAAGCATAAATTCGTTTGCGAAAATGTGCTCATTTTGGGTGATGCATTCTTTCGATTTTTCTATCGGGAATTTTGTACTTTTATTTTTTACTCACACAAATCTTATAGCTCAATTACCTTTCTGTTAAAAAAATTATTTCGAAACGCGCTTTGACATATCCGCTTGGAGATCCTGAATACTTTTAAATGCAAAACTACTCAAACTAGAGTTCTTTATTACATGTTGAGCATTTCATATAAACAATCTGATCAAGTAATAACTTCATATGTCTAATGTAAATGCTTTTCATTAAAACATTTCAGTTTCGACCAGCCGGCCCTGGATTTGCTGACGAAATTGGTGACGAGAACCTCGATTCGCTATGGAATGCAGCTGATCGCCGTGACAAATGTGCTCAGGGAAAGGAGAAAGAAGGATACGGTAACGCCAAGGAGAAGATTATTGTGGTTTGAAATGAATGAACAACATTTAGGTGACGGTTGACGAAGTGAAAGACGCATATCCGATGTTCCTGGACACGACTCGCAGTGAGAAGATCCTCAGAGAGTCGGAAGCCGAGTATTTGTAGGGGTATTTCGAAATATTTAGCTGAATGTCTAATCCCAAAATCCATTTGGTCTCATTTCCAATTTTGTTGTTATCACTTTGGATTGTTTTCGTTACTTACTTTGTTATTTCATCAAATAAAACACGTTCATTCAACTCGAAAATTAATAACAAACAAAACAATTCTAAAAAAACTACATTTTCTAGACTAAATATTAGACAGGGTCCTTCCAAGACCTTCGCGACTTGTCCTTGTAGAAATAGTCGGGAATGGGCTCCCACAGTCCGAGTTTCCTCTCTGCAGACAGCTCGTCCTGCTTGTCGTAGTTGTGATGCATCAACAAGAACTTGATGCGTTTGCACAGTTCGTGCCAGCGGCGAGGCATGCTCTCCTGAAGGACAAAATGATCGCTATCATCTTCTAAGATAGAAAAATGTATAGCAGAAAAGTACTAACCTTCATCTTGTCAGCATGCAAATTCCTGTAGTGAATGAGCTTGACGAGCTCGTTGGCTCTTTTCTTTCCAGGGAAGCCTCTCAGCCAGGGAGGACAGTGGTACTGTAAAGTAAACATGTCTTTTTCTCCAACAATAATTTTAAATTTTCTCTTAATCAAATTAAATCGGCTTCAATCTTTAAAATTCACATTATCATAGGAGAAAGGAAGTTTTCCCTTAATTTAGAAAGAGAATATAGTTATTTCTAAAAATATCGGAAAAGAAAATTGCCGCATGTATTTCATATGATCATCTTCAAAATAAAAATTTCAATTATAACCTGAAGGAGGGCTGGATGAAGACTGCCATCCCCGAGAATGTCGACGTAGTCGTTCTGCCCGAAGTGAGCCTGAGATTTGCTCCAACTGTCACGAACCGTGTAGTCGGGCTTGGGAACAGGAATACGACAGCTGAAAGCAAGAAATAAATTATGAAAGAAGGGAGGCATGACAGACCTGGGAATTCTCGGCAGAGGATCGACGCCCATTTGATGGTAGCGGAAACGATAGCCCATGTCAGAATGATTACGATGTTTCTAAATTAAACAAAAATCGAAATAACTTATTCAAAATTTGAAGTCGTAATGCTTTAATTTTAAATGAAAACATATTGTGATGGTATTTCGAGAAGCAAATCATATCAGCTTTACATACCCACCCAAGAAAGAAGCATATAATTAAATTTCACATCGTAACCTCATAAGTAGCAAATAATCCGAGTTGTTTTCAACTCATTGGAATAATTTTTAGAGAAAAATACTGTAATTAAAAAAATCGATGTTTACCTTTTCTCTGTCATCGACAGGCCGGGGAATGGAGCTTTGATTGTGAAGAAAGCGTTGCGACTGACGCAGCACTGACTGTGCCAAGTCAGATGTTAGGCTATTACGGAGCATCTGAAATCCAAGGTTAGCAATCCTAGTCGGATTTACATTGACTGGAGAAAATATATATGAGCGAATATCTAACGCCCTTCAATTGCATAAAATTACAACTTCATTGATTCTATTTATTGAAATTGTCAGAGAAAATAGAATAAAACAAAGAAAAATGAGACCAAAGTTGAACTAGCTGAAATATGAGCTCGCTCGCTAAATTCGAACCCGTTTCTGAATAATTTAAAACCGAAAACGCTAAAGTAGAAATAATACGAAGATTGATTGGTGGTGATTTGATTTTGGAGAAAAATTGAGAAAAAAGTTTCATCCGATGGCTGATCCGTAATTAATCATTTCAACAGATAAAAGTAGTATACTTGATTTGAGATAACAAGAAACGTTATAAAATTTGGGAAGCACTTGAAGTGGAGGAGGGGAGTGGTCAAATGAATGGGATTCATGAAATTAACCAATAGAAGAAAAGTAAGAGGGTAGAGAGTCGACATTCTCTCAAATAGTTCGAATTTCGAATCACATTTCCACTTGCGATTTCTCCTTTTAGAAAAACACGTAAATGACGGACCTTTCAGCAAATCATTTTCCATCTCCTCGGACTTTTTCTGCAATCGCAGTACACAAACAATACTTCTGCTGGACTTTTTTCGTCTTTCTCGATTTATTTTCGCGAATTTAATAATTTTGTCTGTATCAGATCAATGACTATCGATTTTAGCAGCCTCTGAGAAAAATTAGCGAAAATTATCGGAGAACTCTCAAAAGTGGCGAAAATCGACAAGTAACAAAAAAGTGAAAATAATGCGATTTACGCTCACTGTCAATTGCCAAGTTTTTTTTTGCGATTTTACTTTTCATCAGTTCTAAAAGGAGAAATCGCACATGATTTCAACTTGAAAAATCTAATGCAATATAAAACTGCATTATGGGAGCGTCATGAAACAAAATCGTGAAGTTGTGAGAAACAGTATTTTTAAAACTGAAAAGTTAATATATTCTCACAACATAACACGATTCTGCGAAATATCACCAAAGTAGCGTAATGTCATTAAATGACGGCAGCGAATTGATCGTCGAACTTCTTAGCGAGTTCCATTCTCTTGTACCTCTTGGCCTCCTTCAGCGCAAAGCTCAGCATCTCTTTCTTGTCCGTCGCAGTTCCGATCTTCATCTCTGCACTCAGCAGCTTCCACAAATTCGTGCTCTTGCCCGGTTTCCTCATGAGCTCTGAAATTAAAGTCTTGGAGGTCTATCAGTCGTTCATGGTAAATTACAATTGCTTGAAACATTTGTAAATGAAAGTAAAATAAGCTTGAGGCATATTTTCTGGTCTGATCATAAGGCCCCCCTATACTTACAGACGGATAGGGAGGGTAGGAAATATAGGAAAAGCGAAAAAAAATAAGAAAAAGAGCCGTCTGTAAATACAGGGAGTCTGATCGTAAATGTAGAGAGCGCAAACTCCTCCGTCCCTTTGCAGAAAATCCTTACAAAGAGCCGACTGTAGTAGTCGAGTAGATCTCAAAATTTGGGACGGGCCGGGAACGGCTCACTCCTGTTTATAATATTGAATAAATAGCTTACCCGAGATTCTCTTCTTGATTTCCCTTCTCTGCTTCCTGCTCAGTCCTTTTCCATGAGTTGCTATGCTTGTGGAAGTGCTCTGTCTGCGCAACGATAAGGACTGATTTGTCTGACCCTGTGACTCGCTGCCCACACTTAGCACGTCCTCACACAAATCGTTGTCCCCGATCAAGTCTATCTCTATCGATGAGCTTCGACGGGGCTGAAAGGAAACCATTGAGTTTTGTAAATTTCAGATCTGCGAAAAAGTGGCATAGAGTTTATTAAATTAAAATTCTACTTTAATCTCAAAATCGAAGATAAGTGAACTCGAACAATCTTGTTGAATTACTCGAAAAGGCTCTTACTTTGACTCCATTTGGTTTTGTTTCAGCATCGATGTTTATCTCAGGCGAAGTAGGAGCCGAGAATGGGCCAGCTCCGTTGACTGAGTGAGGAGGAGAAGTGAATCCATTCGTGAGGGGAGAGAAGGAAGGGCCTGGGTCGGACATCGTCGAGAAATCCGAGGCCACGGAGTCGACATCGCTCAGGGCACGCCGTCTGTGTCTGGAAATGTGTTTGATTAGAAAGTGTTATTGATCAATTGTTGACTACCTCCAAGTCTTGAGTGCGTGCCTTCCAAGTGGACCAGGTTTGCGGCGAATCATCGGTTTGATAGGGGCCGCCGTTTCAGCTGGAGTTGTAGCGACGATCTTCTTATCCTTCCTCGGGTCTTTGGGAGACGCAGAGGGAGGCCCGTTTGCTGCGCTATAGGGACTGGGGCCTTCGCTCACCTGAAAACAATCATTCTTTTGGCTCGTAAATTTTTTCCTAATGGCTATTTTGAAAATGTTCAACGGGGATCCTATATTCTCGGAAGTGAAACAAATGTGAAAATGGATGGTTTTACCCACTTCCCCTTTACGGGTAGATGATCTGGGCATACCGGTGGTGAGGTAAAAACTCTAAGTGGTTCAGTGCAAATTGAAAACGGTTTTCAGATTCAGAATCAGTATAAAATTTAGCATATTTTTATGTCTAATTTAGCCAAATATCCTATGATTAAAATTTTCGATTTTCTGCGGCTGATTCAGGAAAAGGGATTCGCCGCTAAAACCATACATTTTACATTTCTTCCACTACCAAGAATAAGACCCCGTTGGCTATCTTCAAAAATAATTATTAGGAAAAATTTAAGAACAAAAATAAGTACTAAAATTATAAATAAATACCCTGTATATAATTTCTTTAGATTTATCATACTTTTTTTTCTTCTAAGAATAGATTGAGCTAATAATATGTCAAATTCGCATGGAAAAAGTAGGTTTTCTCCAGATCAATAATTTTGTTACCTCATCTATAGCCATGCTCTTCTTGTCGGTCTTGAACGGGTTTCCGAATGCATGCAGCCTCATGGGCTTCGGCTCGACCTCCCGCATCGGGCCCATTCCCAGTGCTTCGTAGCCTTTGATGTACTCTTCGAAGTTGCCCATTCTCGCTACTGGCAGATTGTGGATTTCTTCTGAAAACATAAAACATGTAGGTAGGTATTAGAACATACATACAAAACTTTCAAAGAATCTGATACTTTATAAACCAAGATAAAATAGCATGAAAAATGTTTACCTGCAGTGTGCAATCGCATAACTGTGCCGGGCAGACCGCCACTCAAAGCGGGCAGATGATTTTCACGAAGAAGCAGAGACGTGTTCGCTCGAAGTCTAAAATTTTGCGTTTTTTTCTATCGTGTTCGCCGCTGAAAAGAGCGCACTCTAACTCAAAAACTATTGGTCCAATCAAAAATGAGAGTGTGGCTCCCTTTCTCGCACATCAAAGGGAAAAGAGAAGAAAAGGAGATAGTACTTATTTTTGATTGGAGCACGAGCTTTCCAGCGACGAATATTAACGACGAGTACAATATTTCTATGTTAAAATTTCTCACTTCATTATGTGCTGGGAAAGGGTCTCTTTCGGGATAGAGAATGGGTTTTTGAAAGAGGAAGTGATGCTGGGCTGGGCGCGGGAGTAGGATGAAGACGGATTGCATATCATCATCTGAAACGCCTACATATTCGTTACAAAACAAAATAAACGGTTTGAAGTCTAAAAGTTGATCTGTGGAAGATAAGATAAGAATTTGAATTTTAACTAACCATGGACTGATGTTTTTCCCTGGGATGAGATTGCGGACCCGTTTCAGCCGGATCGATAATCCTCTTCTTCGCCTCATCCTCCCGCATCCTTTCCTTCTCCTTCTCCCTCTCGAATCGATTCCGGAACATCTTTCCGTAATCAGGTCGTTGTGCTGCCTGATGACTTCTCCAATTCTTCGCCGGTTGCACCTTTTCTCGCTTCCCAACTCGAACCTGCAAAATATGAATGTTGTCATTTGAATTGTAGAGGCTTTGAAAATTTTTCGATTTTTTTCCTCTTCAGAAAGGATCAAGTTAACTGTTATCATTTCCCTTTGAAATAAGCCCACAAGGGAATCACCTATTAGTGTGTTACTCGGAGAATCGGTCCGTATTTTCAGGGAAAGTGAATTAGGACACGTTGGTTGATCACGAATATCAGGACTAAAAATGCTGAGTGTGCGCCATAATCCCAAAATTTGGGACCGAATTTCTATCTTCTGTAGCCTTGCTGCTGCAGCGAATAATGACATAGTCAAATAGTCAAAGCTTGTTTCAAGACGTACGCTAATTTTTCATTGTTAATGTTTGTAAAGTAAAGGAAAGAGGTAAGCCTGGGTTTAAAATCCTGGAAGCAGGACGAACGGAGGGCACTTTTTAATCTGCTATTCGTGATCAGCATATCCGAATTGACTTGGCCAGAAAAGATTAAACGATTCTGTGAGTAACACCCTGATAGTTTCTCTTGTCAGGATAAAAGTCTATAAGCAGCGAAGGAAAAATTGCCCTCCTAATAGATCCTTCCTGACTTCCGAATTTTACATCTTTTTCGGGGGCGTTAAAACTGATTAAAATTTACCATGACGCTGCTTGCATTGATGGTGGACTCTTGAATGATGACCGAGACTCTCTGCACAGACCGTTCGTACTCGTCCCTCCCCTGTATCTTGATCCTATTCAGATAGCCAAGCAGCGCTCCAGAGTAGAACTGGCTAGTGCTCGACTGATCGTCCAACAACCCTCCCGAGATTTTGTATCTGGCCAGGGCTTTTCGAAGGGGCTGAAATTAATAGTTGAAAATCTGAGAAGAAAAGAGGAGAACACAAGTTAAAACAAGTGACCCAAAGGGCGACTTGAAAGAGTAGTTGCAGTGTTTTAAGGGGGGATTTAGTTTTGGGCTTTTAAAATATGCGGAGGGGTAATAAAAATTGAGAGATAGAGATAGAGGATAGGGTAGAACCAGGTAGGGGAGGTAAATTTAGTATTAAAATGATAAGCTCATAGATATGTACATTTCGATGCCCGATTTGCCCTATCACACCCTACCCTTACTTTCTCCATATCTATATCTCTCAATTTTTATTACCCCTCCTGCATATTCAAACCGGATTTTCATACACCCGCATCTAAAAGCCCAAAAATTAAATCCTTCCTCAAAGATGATGCAACTACTTTTTTAGGTTGTCATCCAAAGAAATAAATTCCCATTTTATCGTGACTTTAACAACTCAAAATATGAAGAAGAGTGTTAGTGTTATCTAGCAACTCACCCCGAGATAGTAGGGAGGAACGGAATCGAGATACTTGTCAAGTCGCTGCTTCCAGTGGGAATATTGCAGTCCGTTTCTCATGCTGATGTTATTTGCCTGAATTAATCAACATTACTTTTTGTCAATTGGCACGGAATTACCTTGAATTCATCAAGGAGCTGTATGAGGACAGGATAGTTGTAGGGCATGACGAACAGGTTGACACTTTGTCCGGAAGAAGCCGCTTTCATGTAGCCGAATGGCTTGCCTGTTCCTTCCTGCTTGAAAGAGTTCTTGATGAACACCTGAAAATCCAGAAGTTATCCCGGCAAGAAAGAATATTGGTCGGTGTTGCAAATTCAAGAGAACTGAGCACAAGCAAAACTAGATAGGGCTTAAGCCAGATCGTTCTTGTGCACCTCCTAAGACAAAATATTCTGCCAAAATCACTTTGCGACTTCCTCTATGTGTCAATTTTCTATCGAACAGTTTTTATTTGTGTACCTTCTCCCCTATGACTTTATAATGTTTGTTCAAGCTGAAAGTCTGCCTGGGCCTGAGTATAAGTGTTCCAAGTTATTTTCAGCAAGTAATACATGTTCAGTGATCTAAATCATCGATATTGCTTACCTGCAGACACAAATTGGTCTGTGGACCAAAATGTTCCAGGATATATTCGGACACAGGAGAGGGCTCCAATTCGTACTTGTCGAAGGGAAAATCGGCAATGACCTGAGATTGGGCTGGCTCGATGTTGAACAGCAAAATGGGCTGGGCTGTGCGAGGCGGGATGACATTGCTGAAAAGACTATTTTGAATTGCACTAGAGATAAAACATCGTAAAGAACTAGTGAGCTATTTCACTAAAGTATTAGCGTAAATTAACCCACTCGACTTTCTCGGGCCAAAATGCCTCAGGAATGGGCCAGTGGACGAGAGGAGGTCGGCCAGCGATCCCTCTCAGAATGAGACTCGTGACGAATTGATTCTCGAGAGCTCTCTTCAGCTTCAGCTTCGACTCGTCCAGCTGGGGCAGGCCGAACAGAGCAGGACTGTCGAATCGAATTGTCACGCCGAATCTGAGCATCGAAGTGAGGATGTTCTCGATACACTGGTTGATGTGTTTGTGCATTCGCACGCAGAACGAACGGCCTGCAAATAAATCAATTTGGCTCATTTGAAAATAAGAGTTGAAAGAGTAAATCAAATTTCACTCTGGCGATAGGTCATTCACGAATAAGTAATTTTGTTATTGACAAAAAAATCCGAACCAAATTTCACGATATTTCCCACTCGAAGAATAACTTTTACCTCCAGTAGAAAAGGAGATTTTCTCTATCGCACTCGCGTCCCTCTCGACTTTCGTGATCGGAGTGTTTTTGGCAATGACAGAAGGCAGTCGGAACACGACGGAATAGAGTCTTTGATCCCATCTGAATGCCTCGCGAGTCAGCTCGCTGCCGTTCGATTGCTTCCCATCGAAAATCAGCTGAAATGAATCGCCCCAATGAATGTCATGATTTCATTCAATCAACCTGAAAATCCTCCTTCATCGAGGCTGCAGCAGACGAATCTGTCAGGGCGATGACCACTGCCGGCTCGATGAAGTGTGGGAAGCGGCCACAACCGTAATTGTCGATACCTGAATGAATATCGTGTTCGCCACTAATATTCGACGCTGAAAGCGCGCGTTCTAACTCGAAAACTATTTCTCCAATCAAAAATGAGAGTGTGGCTCCCTTTCTCGCACATCAAAGGGAAGAAGAAAAGGAGACAGCACTCTCACTTTTGATTGAAGCAATAGTTTTCGAGTTAGAACGCGCGCTTTCAGCGTCGAATATTAGTGGCGAACACGATAATTGAATCGTTGATGCATCAGTCAGATTCTAAAAATTCAAATTATGTGAGCGGTGACAAGATCAAGAGGTTTTCGGGATTTGGGATCAGCTGATCATCGTCATCTGCTGCATTCGTCATCGGCTTTTTTTCATTTCTTTCCTATACTCTCTAGTCTCCCCATCCGATTATAAATACAGACGACGACAAACCAGAAGGCCAGATTAAGCATGTTGTAATTTCCTAGTTGCATGAATTTTCTATCGAATCATGCTTTCTTCTGTTTTCCTTACCCGTAGAAGTCCTAGTAAGGTTGACGAATCTGAAAGCATTCAGAATGGCGGCAGGCAGGGGACAGCAGCCCTTCGGCCGCAGCAATTTGAGTTGCTCGTTGAATGTGGCGTTGTTCTCCTTCCAGCCCGACTTCACATTGAAGGGATATTCATCCGAGGACATCAGCATGAAGCGGTCACAGCCGCGCGCTGTCACTTCGCGATTCCGCAGCTGAATCGAGGCGGAATTAGTTTATTCTTCAGGGAACTTATGATTTTTATTTATCGTTTTTTCCACTATTTTTAGGGAAGATTTTATCAGATCCAAGCTAGGCACGAAAATGTGGTCAAGAATGTAATAGCGAGTATATTTTGTTCAATACGCTTCTTCCTATAATTGCTCTTTATTCCCCACCTTGAGCATATCCGTGATGAAGCTCTTAGCGATGTCGAGGAGGCTGATTCCCTGGTAGAACTTCTGTCCCATGGACGTGCTGTTGTCCACCACGAACACAATGATCGTCATTCGTCGCTTCTTTCAGTCACAACAAAGAATCGATTTCTGAACAGATTCTTTAGTTCATTCCAAAACGGTCAGTTTTGCCGCTGCAGAAAACAACTTGAATTGGTTCGGACTCATTCGCCAAGTTCTCTGGACAATTTGCAATGACAAGAAACTACTGAGATCCCAATGAAAGTTGCTTCCTCAGTGCAAGCTAGTGAAGCGAATCAGGAAATTAGCGGAAATGGAAATTCGGTTTAGAGTTGATAATTTTTCTTCAAGTTTCAGTCACTCGGGGTAAGCCTCAGACAGTGTAGCGGATTTTAGTATTTCCATTTCCGTCGCTTCTCCTGATTCCTGCCTCCTTGCCCTACCTCTCTCGTGCCCTTCCTTCAGATGATCATCACCTGCAGTCTCTGCAGCTCTGCCCGGTTCCCTTCCACTTGCTCTGCTTCCGGCAGTCACTCTCGCTCACAACCTGCAGTCAACTCGCGAGATTTCCACCGCAAATCTCCAAAAATACAACAAATCACAGAAAACTCCGATAAAATACGACTAAACCTTCTCAAAAAATGAGAGCGAAATAGTGTGGAAGCAGAGAAAAAAGAAAATTTGCGCTTGTAAACGCTGTTCACTTTGCCTTCAAATTCGTTTTTCTTCGATTGCCGTCGATTTTCCTGTCAACTTTTGCGTGATTTTTCAGAGAAATGTCGGAAGAGGACTTCTCGCGATCAATTCTGCTGAGTGCGGGGAAGAACACTCCCACAGTCAGTCTCAACTACCTCCTCGAAATCGCCATTCAGCAGGTCTTCCACGAAATCACCATCCTTTCCGAGCTGTAAGAGTTCTCTTCTCTTCGAAGATTCGATTTTCTGTTTCAGTCTGGGGAAGAAACAGGACAATGAGAAGAAGATCAGTCTGGTGCAGTTCGCGCACTCCACGAGAATGCTCTTCGTCAAGCTGCTCGCTCTCGTCAAATGGGTCAAAACCAGCAAGAAATTCGAGTCCTGCACGGTCCGTTTTCTATTTTCTTATTTTCTTTCATGGCGAATAGAAAAAAGAAAATCCTTGAAAGACCTTCTGAAACAAATTAGAAGAAGAAAGAATTCCTTGGCAAAATTTTCATGAGAATATCATATCTTGTGCCGTGACCACGAAGAGAACTATGACTCACATTAAAACTCGACGAATCTTGTTTGCTACATCAAATCATGGAAGTCTCCCGTAGCTTTTTTAAAATGCTTGCGAAATCGTCTTTTATTTCATGTGTTTTCTGATTCTATCGTTGATTGGAGAGAAGTCGATATTCATGCAGCAATTAGAAATAGAATTTGGAGCGAAATAGTGAGTCACGTAGAGGAGAAATGAGAGATGAATAACGTAATTTTTGAATATCGACGTTCTCTCCAATCAATAATAGCAGTTGCCCCCAAAATTGCTCTATTATTCAGTCGATATGCTGTCTTCTGGATCAGCAGTCTCAACTGTTCGTGCAGACAGCAGACACTTTGGCGAAGTACACGACTGTAGACCTGTTGCTAGCAAGACTGCCCATGTTCCAGGTCTTCCCTGCTCTCGACATCCTCACCAAGGCAGGATAGCAGTTGCATTCAACAATGACACCAACCAAATTCAGGGTCATTTCCCTCGTCTGCCGCAATGCATCAAGGAGGCCTTCGTCAAGAAGAAGAACATCAACAAACGAGATCAGGCCAGAGTTCTGCACAGACTCAACACAGTCATCGAGAGGAGAATCGCCAAGCTGGCTTCGGAATTCTCCCCCAGAATCAAGCAGATCAGCATCAAAAATGGAGTTGTTAGTTTTATCGTTTTTGGAAAGAAAGTTGGACTATTTGAATCATGACAGAAAAACCCTTGACATCCGATGAAATTGTTCCGAAGAAAAGCATTTCATGCTTCTCACTCAAAGCAATTAACAATGTCACGTTAAACCAGAATTCTTGTCGGAAACACAATATGGAAACATTTTTAACTTTAACCTAATTAAATTTATTCATCCATTTTACCCTTTGATTTGATCCGCAAAGATACTTTCTTTCAGCTGACAATCGTTGTTCCTGGAGAATTCGAGTTTCAAGTGGCAGTTTTTGGCGAAGCAGAGACGGAGAGGTGGCTGCTGCTGAACGTGAACATGCTTGTGGATGACTACGAGATCGGGTTCGGGGTGGACCTCATTCACCCCTCCCAGATGCTTTTGGTACATCAAGTGCTGCAGTCCAGGATTAATGAGGCTCAAAATGTGAGTTTTCACTTTTCTGATTTCTTCTGATGATGATATTTTCTTCGAAAATGCATGAAATACTAGAAGAGATGAACAGATAACTTCATGGAAGGTTAGAACAAAGAGATCTATTTGAATATGTTCAGCCAATTGCGGATGCGTACAAGTTCCTGCATTACTACGCCCTGTCCGCCCAACCCGACATTCTCTTCTGCCAATTGACGAGTCTCATCAGCAATGGAAGATTCAGGTTAGATTTGGCTCTTATCTCGGCATTTTATAGATGGCAACCAAAAAATCGCCGATAAATTCAGTCTATTCCTTTTAAAGATATAGAAAATAATAGTGGAGTCATGATCTGAAACATCCATATTTCAGAGACAATGTGATAATCGAAAAGTACAATGAGACAGAGCACTTTCTGCTGCTTGGCTATTGGATCAAGAAACCCAAGATGAGGATTGCTGTGCCTGGAGTCAAGTAGGAATTCATTTCAATTGTCAAATGGTAATGAGGTGTTTCAGGCCAGTGCCTCAATATCGTCTGCAAGTGTCGTTCAACCCGCGAGACCCAGATGGAGGTCTGCTCATTCGACACTTTCCCTCTGCCACTGGAATCAGCAATTTCGACATCGGAAAGGGGTGAGATTTCATTATATGAAGATAAAAATCGGTCTCCTGTAAAAGACGCCGTCTCTTTTTCTTGTTTTTCTCCTTTGCCTACACTCCCTCACTCTAAAATCCGGCCTCTAATGCAGACGGTGTCGGTGTACCGGCGATGTATAATACAGCAAGCCTAAAAAATCATGATGATTCTTTCTTTCAGACAAATGCGCATCGAGCATGTGCTAGCAGAGACGTTCATAATTCGATGCAAAGAGCGGCTGCTGAGGATTCGAAAGAACCTCGAGGCTGAACATCCCAAGGCCTACATTGCACAGACTGGTAATTTTAGAATTCTTGTTTACTCTTTCTTTTATCTTCTCCGTGCTAAGAGGGTCGGGGGTATTTTCTCATACTCTTCTATGTTATAGATTCGGATCCCTGGGCTAATTGTAAGAAGGATATTGAGAATCCACATGCCAAGACAGGAAAATTCGAAATGTCTTCCTTCAAAACAGCCATTCTCACATTAAATAGATTATTTTGTTCAGGCGACACCTCTCCAACCCTGACTCTTCTGCTGTGCGACGACGAGATGAGCTGTCCCGAGGAGCATCTGGTGATCGCGGTCAACATGTTCACGGGCAGGGTGATCTGCTCTGTCACCTGTTTGAATGTCTCTCAAAGAGCCACTTTGAGGGAACTCGAAAAGGCTCTCTATGACAACTACAACCAGGACACCATCAAGCGATGCCTCAACAGACTCAAGTATGCCTATTTATTCAGCTTAACTTACTTCTATCTTCAGAATAATGGTGATGATCGAGAGATATCGCCGCTCCGTTACAACTCTGCAAATCCGTATCGTCAGCGAAAATCAGATGCTTCCCTGTCTGCAAAAGGTACGGAAATTCGAACTTATCTTTCTCAGTGACTACGAATGAAAAATACAATACCGCTATCTTAATTTGTTTATTATTCAACAGGAAGAATTGTCGCTTTCGAGTCTCTTAGTTTCTACTTTATTCTCAAAATTCGACAATTTACCGAAGCATAAGTAATGAAGTGGCTGATTTCAGGTTCGGCCGATTCCCAAAGACAAAATCTGCCTGCAATTCATCAAAGAGGAAGAGTATTACTTGGTGAGAGATTTCATTCATTTTTCATCAATTTGATCTATTCTTCTAGATAATTACGTTCACAGCAGAGTCGTTCTCCTACCTGCAAATCAACATCTACCTCTTGTGGTCCACTGATGAACGCACACAGATGATCGAGATTCAGCCTGTAAAACTTGATTTTTCTTTTACTCATCTAAAAATCATGGTTTCCAGACAAATCGAATCTTCTCAGTTTCGTACAACCGATTGGCTCGCAGAAACGAGGCAAATGTGGATAACATCCCTCCTATTCGAGTAAGAAACTTTAATAGATGTGTTCCACTTCAAACTAGTCGGTAATAGCAATATGACTGCACAATTTGTATTAAATCATGACTTTTTGATTCAAAATCGTGCCATCATATTGTCATTTTGTATTACTAAAAATGCAATTTGTTATGATAATTCCGAATTTCGAGATATGATATTTTTAAACCATTTTTTGTAGCCGATCAAAGGCTCATATCGTGATTTGACCTGTGCCATTGCGAGTGTGGAGGAGCGAATTCTGTTGAAGCGCTTGGGAGAGCAGCTCAAGAACAAGGGCATTCCGCACGATCTCGTCAACCAGGAGGACGCTGTTGGTGGGCTCGTCGTCCACATCAAGAAGTTAGTATACAGTCATTTTAATCCCACTTTGTTTTTCCTTTTCGAGCAATAGTTGTACTCGAAAATATTCATGCTGTGGCATTTGAAACGCGTTTATGCAGGCACGACAAAGGCAATAAACCCGCCTATTCCACACTCGGGTGCTAGCGCATGCACTATTTTAGTCCATGCGAATTGACTTGAGCCCATAGTCGAATCTTTTGAAGATTTATTTAATCGTGAAGATGGAGTGGGACAAAAATAACAGAGCAGCCGTATTCTTCTGCTCTGTCCATGAGAAAGACCAATGTTGGAGACACGATAGAGAAAGGGCTCATTTCCTTATCGAGAGATATCAAAAGAACAATCGAATAAAGAGAAGTGGTATGAGAAAGTCGCTAGATCAAGCGAATGAGCAAACATTTTCTGACCAGCGAAAAAATCGAAAGATCAACGTGAAAATTTTTTTAAAAGTTGAAGAAAAATGTGTGCGATCAGCACAGCCTTTTTTGTTATTTTCAAAAATAATGACTCTGTAGTGCCCAAACCCTGATCGGTGCCCATTCGGCGGACTTCTTCGGGAATGTGGGTCGTTGCTGTCTGCGCATCGACAACCGAGTGCGAACCTCGTGGCCCTTGGAATGCTGCATGCACAACATTCCCCTCGTGGCCGATGTCGATCCCAACAGGAAGAACCCCACGGTTTGCGTTATTTTCTCGATTCTTTCACAAACCATCTCTTCCAGTCCTGTACGTGGGTGCAAGATGTGAGCATCTCAGGCCTTAATCCAGCAGCAGGTGCGAGTGACTCGATTGGAGACCAGATTCTGGACCGTCTGGACAAGTACTGCAGCATGTACAACATAGTCAGGAAGTTCGCTGTCGCCTACGACAAATACTATCGAAATTACACTTCGGTTAGTTTTTTTTTCCTTTCGCAAACGAATTAACTCATTTGTTTGCAGATAGAGGCATTCACCTTCCATAAGCTGCTTCTGCTGTATGGAGACGAAAGGGACCAACTGATGATTCTGTCCTTCCGACCCAAAAAAACTACAAACGAACGATTCGGACTCAATTTCGGACAGGTTCATCATTTAATATTGCCTTTATTTTGGTCGAATGCGCAAGGTTTCGAGAATGGTATTTTTCAAAACTTACAGAAAAATATATGAAAACTTTAGATTAAATTTTTCCATAATAATACTCATAAAAGTAAGCTATTACCAAAAACTTCAAAAAATGTATTTGTAGAAAAATTCTATGATCATTTTTAATTTTCGAATTTGTGTGCCATGTACAAGTCTTGCTCCGGTCTTTAAATTTTTAAAATCAATTGAATAGTTTTTAAAACTCAATAGAAAACCTATTTGGTACTCTGGCTATCTGCGAGAACCAATTTTAAACCAACTAGATAAATTTAATGCTAATTTATGGAGTATCGAAAAAGTACTGAGATTTTAGAAAATCGTGAAGATATAAGCAATCTGATATTGAAGTAAAATTGAAGTTTTTCATTATCTTATTCTCCATGTTTTTACTTTCGCTATTTGCAATAAAATTCAGACGACTCCACGACGAATTCTGAGCAAAGTTGGACCGATGAATATGAGCCTGGAAAACCGATGGAATCCGCATGGACTTCTCACTTCGATTCTCAAGGACAAGTACGAACTTTTCTTTTGTTTCAGGGAAAATCGGATCTTTTCCAGACTGAACAGAGAAGGCGATTTGATTGGCCTGGTCCAATACCTCATTTCGACTTCTTCCACCTTGGGCTGCTTGGTTCATTTTTCGAGAGTCAGATACCAGTCATACAAGTACCTGCCCTACATGACTGGGAGTGAGATACAATTCCCGCTCAAGTTGAAAGTAATTTTACGCTTTTATATCTCATAGAAAATATGTATTAGTGGCGCGAAAGAAAGGTCATCGGGAGCTGATGCACGCAGAGGAAATGCTCTAACTTTCTTCATTGATCACGCTATTTCTTTGTAGGGTTGCCAGAATCTGTTAGCCCCTCTATACTTGACTAACTTCTTTTTTGCGCGTTAACAATATCTTTTCATGCATTTTTGGGTGGAGCATAATTTTAAGATTTCAGTTCCTGAATTCTTTGGTCGAATATTTTTCTGTTTCCATTTCAAAGCTCACTTATTATTTTTCAGTCCTCTCTGCACCCAGTGACAGACACAGACATCCGCCTCACATTCGGCCATCTGAACCTGGCCATCCTGCTGCTGTCTGACGGAGCCATCGGCATTCGAGATGCCTCTCTCGGCAAGCCGCAAGTCGCTGGACTCAAGGAATTCTTCAATCTCATGTCGGGGTAGATTTTTCCTCTTTATCATGCATTACTGAAAGCAGTTAAACTGAGACGAAACAAGTGCTGCATACATTTCGTAATTTCAAATATTTGTAAGATCATTTCTTGAACCACTGAATTTTCATAAATTAGATCGTAAACAAAGATCTAATTTTCATGCAACAGTTCTTGTCTTACTTGTTTTTTAATATCTTTTCAAATTGCTGAAAAGGACAATATCCGAAAATGACTAATTTCAGCGGCCAAACCGAGGAAATGGTGGACGATGATGAACAGCCTTCCACTTCTACAGGCAAACATGCCTCTTCGTCTCCGACTCATCCCAAGTCTCTTCCACCTGTTAGTTACCCTTTTCTTTCAATAGTGATCAAGTGTTATTCTCGGTTTCAGCTAAGTGTTCCCTTTGGTTCCCCTTATTTTCGTATGGTTTCTCTGTCTCAATTTCTTCAAAATACTCTTCCCCTTATCGAAGAGATAGATGCGTAAAAAATTATTGCAAAAGAGATTCGAAACTGCCATTGATAATGAAAAATCTCCAACACACTACCACCACTACGCCGCTACAATCGTTCGCAACAATTCGCTCTCCAAAGCTAATGCCTCGAGGCGCAAAAAAGGCGAGGGCAAGTAAGCGTGTATGATAAGAGACGAGAGAAGTCGCCATATGAAAGGGGAAGCCAGGGATATATTTGGCCGGAAATTATATATGTATATATCCTATCATTTCAGCCAGTGGTGTGTGCCTCTCCGCAGATCGGTTCGAGCAAATCAGTCCCCCCTCCCACAGGCCTTTCCACCTCCCCTGCACCTACGAGAGAGCCCAAAGAACTCAAGGCCACTTACAGCACTCTCTATGTGGATCAGGCAACGCTCAAGAGGGCCTGTCACTTTGAGAAGAACGGTACGATATTTTATTTCTTTATTTATTCGATCATTATAACCATCGACTGTTTTTAAATCAAATATTATGTAAAGTAAGTGTTGTTGTTGGTTTTTTTTTTTCGATATATGATGCATTTTTATCTGCCAAGCATTGCTCTTTTAGAAATGAGATCCGAAAATTGCTTCACTTTGACACTTACTTATAATAAGGAAGGATATTTTCGTATTTTATCCCCTCGAACCTTTATTCACAGTGTCAAATAGGAGTTATATCTTGCAAATCAGCAAGACCGTGATTCTCATCGTTTTGTACTATTTCAGCCTGTGGTCTGTACGTGTCTCCCCTGGACGATTTCCTCTCAGCCCTGGTCTACATTCACCGCATCACTTACGCATTAAAGTCTGTCTTCACCAGCAAAGCGCCTTCCATGATCACAAACTGTCAAATCGAAGAATCCAGACCCGATTCTGTAGGATTTTTTTAAAAAAAATGTTCAATGATCTCAATATTTTCCAGTTGACTCTCACCTTCTCAACAATTCTGAAGCTGTCGACAGTTCGTTGCGTGCTGTTCATCGATCCAGCCACTATGAAGATAAGGCTCACACTAGAATACAGTAATTCCTTAATGTTTTCGAGATCAATGGAATTTTGCGTTTTCAGAAGGCGAATCATCCCCGAGTGACGAAAGTGTCGCGGTTTTCACGGACTTCTTTGAGCGAATCGTGTATCGACTCAATAACGAACTGGCCTTCGTAGCCTTCCTGAACATGTGCAAGGCCACGCCCACACTCTTCGAGAGCTTCGTCGCCATCATCAAAGAACAACAGGTAGTTTCACAAAAAGTTGTTAAAGTTTGTTTGCTTGATTTAACCAAAGCCAGATGAAATTCCGAGTTGTTTTTTTTTTCTTTTTGAAATCTAATAAGCGAGGTTCCCACATAGGAACTCACAGATCTTGATGAAACTTATCAGGTAGGGGTTTTCGGTGACGTTAATCACGATAATCACACCAAAAAGTTCTCAAACCCACTCTGAAACCTTCAATTTTTCACTCCCATTTTATATGGGAAATGAGAAAATTCGTAAATACAAGTGAAGAAATCATTTTTTTTTAAATTGAAATTCCTTTCTTCTGAGTATGTTTGAGCACTTTCGGATGTGATCATCGTGGACAGTCGTCGAAAATCCTTACTTAGTAAGTTTCACTAAGATCGGAGTTCCTATGTGGAAACTTCACTTGTAAACTTCGATTCTGATGTTTACCAAAACAAACCAAAATGACAAAGACTTCATCAAGTTGAAATTTTTCATGTTTTTATAAGCAGTAGGCTTATTGGCCCCTTCCCTGGCCGCGATCCACTCAACAGTGACCGAATGCAAGACTCTGATTCGGAAACTCTTTTTACTTGACTCTGATTCCATGTTACAGCGAAAACCCGTTGACTTCCAAACTCATGTTTATTTCATAGCAACGCAAGTGGTAATGGTGAGATTGAGATTAAACGAGAATTGATATGTTGGGGAATACTAATTTTGTGGATGGAGAATTCTGCCTGTACAACAAAGCGGGAATATTCTATTTTTCAGTTTGGTCTGGCCTACCCTTGTTCGGTGTCCCTCAATCTAGTCTACACGACTTCAACCAAAGACACTATCAGCAAACGCAACAATTTTTCTGGAGTTCTCATCGATCAGAACAGCAACCAAGTACTCATCGTGGTCAGACGAATATTTTTATCGAAACATTTCCAATCATTTCCTTGCAGATCCATCTGCGTTCACGTACATCGGACAAAAACAGCTCCTATAAATTGCTCTACATTCCAACCAGGTAAATATTAACCTAATTATCGAAATTTTGAATTTAACATAGGTTAGAATAGTGGATAGACGCATAGATGCTACTGTGAAATGCTGAAAAGCTATTCCTACATTTCTACTCAAACCTCTGACCTACTAGTCTATTTTAAAAGCCAAAATTTGAATACCTTCTAAATTTTCTGATTTTACTCGTTTGCAGCAACTCTCTGAAAGAAGTCAAGGACGACACTTCCTCTGCTGTCTCTTCTGCCAACGCATTTGCTCAGCAGACTGGCAACTGCCCGCTGTGGAGAGCCGTCTGCAATCTCGCTGAAATGTAAGAACTTGGAATTTTCGATTAAAAATTATTAAATTTCATTTCAATACGATATTACGGATTTGTACTTAGTCAATAATGATATTGTTGAAAGTATCTTTATTTGTACAGCTTTTTTCGTAATCATAAAATACAGTGGAAAGGTTAGAATTCAAAATTCATAAAATAGAAATTCTATTGAGTTTTCATGAAGTTTATTAATGAAAATTAATGTAGACACAATATTAAAAATAAATAATTTCCAGTTTCTGCAAGGACAATGAATCTGCAACATCCACGACGCAGCCACCTCAGCTGGCAGGCCCGTAGTCAGTCAGCCAATCGATACTTCCACAGACAAGGGCTAGCATTTCCCATCTCTCTTTTCTACATCATTACCTCATATTATGTCATTTACGTATGTTTTGGATTCTTATCTCGAATATATCATTTTTGGTTCTAGCAAGTATCTATTTTAGCAGGTCTGATTTTATTTTATCA
This sequence comes from Diploscapter pachys, assembly GCA_002287525.1. Classification (NCBI taxonomy): domain Eukaryota; kingdom Metazoa; phylum Nematoda; class Chromadorea; order Rhabditida; family Rhabditidae; genus Diploscapter; species Diploscapter pachys. The sequence continues at coordinate 110,135 of LIAE01010516.1, read as the reverse complement.
TTTATCTGGTTCTTATTCAAACGTTGTTATTCAATGATTTGTTGTTTGAAGATAGATCTCTTTCCATCTCTAAATGTGTTTGTATTCGTCATTTGAATTGTGAAAAGGTAAGATATAAGTTACAATAGGTGATATATCGACTAAATCACGACGAAAGAATAAATGTCTTTAATACTGAGAATTAATTATTGCTACTTGAGGCGTAAGAAGCACCACCACCAACCCAATATCTTCGAAAAATTGGCAAGTGTTTGGCGTTTGAAGTGACGTGTATGCTATGTGTGGATGAGGACCACTCTCAATCCATTTATAGAGCCAGGCTTTGCATTGCCTTCCTTTTCTGCTCTGCTTGTTTCCCCTTTCATTCTTTCCCTCTCCCTCTCTACTCCCTCCTGCTTTCTCTATCGATTTTCCACTGCCTGCTCCAATTATTTCTCTTTCTATTTCATCTTTTCACTCCTCTTTTCAGCTTGCAGTTCTTTTTCTGACTAATTAATTTCCGATTTGAATTCACTTCGTCGTCTAATGATGGGCTTTAGTTTTTATCTCCAGAGAACTTGCTTAACTTCTAGTAAAAATTCCCCGAATTTTAAGCACGATTTCCCGAAATGCTTTTTGTTGAATGATAGTTGCCGTCTCGTGTCCAGGTGTCATTTTTGTCCTTTCTCTGAACAATTCCCCCTATTCCCTCCTCTCATTCTCCCATTCCCTCTTATCTCTTTCGAAATCACCAACTCAGCTCTCTTTCTCCATCTCCTCTTCATTTCTTTGTTGATTCTGTTTTACTACGATTTGTCATACTCATGTGGCCGTTCGTTTGAGTAATTCTCATATGCTTGCTATGATTTTTATTTATAAGTTTGATGATTTTATAATTATCTTTTCCAGGAGAAGAATCGATTGAAGAAGCAGATCGAAGATGGGTGCAGCAGCCTCAGGCGTTTCAACCCAAATGCAGGTTCGTATTATTCACTATCACTCTTTCGTACTATTCATCCACATTTTCTGTGCTCCACACTATTCCCAGGAAGAATAAATAGTTTCAAGATGTTAACTAATATAACAAGCTCAAATTCAGGCAGAGCATGATCCCAATGCCAGCTTTCCTTGGTAAGTTTCCAGTTTTTTTTTCATTTTCAATTGCTAGAATAGTTCATGGTAATTCATAGAACGAAACTTTTATAAAGGTTGATAAAAAATTGTCACTAAATCTCCTTTTGAACAATAAGAAGGGTTTATTGTTTTAACAAGGAGATTTTTATCTCTGAAAACTTTCTGACACTTGCAGGTGGATTCGTTTTCTGGCAAAAGGAGTGGGAATTATCGGTGGATTCGTGTCGATTTTCTTCGGAGCCCTTGGGCTGCTCTCTCTCAGCGCCACTTGCATCATTGCCGTTCTTCTCGAAATGTAAATTTTCTTTCTATTTTGCTTTTATTTTGACAAAGAACGTCAAACTGTGTACAATGGATCTTGCTCAAAATTGGTAGGAAAGTCAATTCGAGTACTCTGATAACGAATATCGTATTAAAAAGTGCCCACCATGCTTTCTGTTTTCAGGATTTTCCACCAAGATTCGCTTATTTTTTGACTTTGCAAAAATTCAAATGCGAAATTAGCTTACATCCTAAAAACTTGTTAGCATTGCCATTATTCGTTGCAACAGCAAAGAGTAAGAAGGAAAACTTCGAAGTCAATTCCTGGAATCGGAATGCACGGTGGGGACTTTTCGACATGATATTCGAATTGACTTTCCTACCAATTTTGAGCAAGATCCGTTGTACACATACTGTTCACGTTCCTTGTGAGGTATAAATTAATCATTTTCAAATGAGTGATTTCTCGCTATCCAAAAATTAAATTAAAAATTATCTTTCAGGGTGTTCGGATTCCTGGTGATCGCATTGGAGGCTCCGTTCTGCTGCCAGTTCGTGGATTTCATCGAGAAAATCGCCGTCTTCTCTGAGTCGAGGAAGTTGTGGCATAAGGCTGGGATCTATTGCGCGTGAGTTTCTTACGCTAATTAACGTGCATTCATTCTTTTGTATATCATGAAAGAATATCGCAAGCTGATCATTCAAATTTGCTAGCAAACCTATTTGATAATGTTCTTTACAGTAGAAGATTTTATGTTTTTTCAAATAATTATCCACAAGTTTTTTTTTCAGAATGGGACTTTTGCCGATATTCCTGTGCTTTGAGTTGAACACATTCCTGGGCAGCGGTCTTGTCTTCGCCTGTGGAACCATTTACGGCTTCATGGCTCTCGGAAAGAAGGTAGCACATTTTGTAACTTCGATAATTCAATGTTGAAGATTGAAGGGACAGAGGCGTTCGAAGTTTCAATTTCAAAGAACAGAAATTTATAAAATTGAAATCGCGAATTCGAAATCCTCTGCAAGTGTCCATCAGAACAAATTAACTATTAGCTGAATAACGTATCCAAGTTTCTTTCTTTTATTATTCTTTAGTTTATAATATGTTATTTTGTAGGAGGCGAAATTGAAATGAGATATAATTTTGGGAAACATGTCAAGATCTTTGCCCATATCTTTAACAAAATAGCTTCTTGCAATTGCGTGTCTTATGTTTAGAGGGCGCAAGTGGAGTCAAATCTTTGAAGCGAACTTTATAAAGCGATTTTTCGTCATCCAGGTTCTCCTTGAATATAAAAGTTTGTTTAGCAAAGTTGTGATCGACAAGTAGGCAAACAATTTTGTTTTTTGACACCTGCTCAAAATCCCAATAATCTACCAAAAATGAATATAAAATTTTAAAATAATTTTCATTCATTTCTGCAGTCGTTTGAATGTATTCAGATCCAAAGCGCAAATTCAATTGACGAAAAATGTTTTAAAAAATAGTGAGTTCGGAAGACGTGTTCTCGACGCCAGCTTTCGATAGGGTTATCCGTTTCGGAAACGGTAAAAAGCAAGCATTGGAATCAGTAAAATCGAACTCATATGAGCTAGGTTTTACCCACTAAACTTCTCATTTCAAAATCCACTTGCGCCCTCTACTTATGTTAGATCTTCCGAGTAATACGACTCAGGAGTGTACAAAATGATTTCCGTTAAAATGTGTTAAGAACTTATTTAAAATCATCCGTACATCCATTCGAAAATTTCTTTCTGTGGCATACACAGTAAGATTCTTCATCTATTCCATAAAGAATTTTTTGAAATAGGTGAAGGACGAATGATTTTTAAACAGACCTAGGGAACATTTGAGCCAGGCTCGAACAAGATACGGGGGATAGGTCGCAGGAGCAAAATGAAAGTTACGACTTCATCACGAATAGAGAAAATTTAAATGTTACATATAAAAAAAAGTGAATGAAATATTATAGGGGGTAGGTCGCGCGATCATCCCGACTTAAGTCCTCCCTAGGTCTGTTTTTAAACATAAATTTAACTCATTTTGAAGTTTTGCGTTAAATTTGTGTTAAAAATTCGTTTTAAAATTCATGTTCTTATTCATTTAAACAAATATTTGTGGAATAGATGCAGAATAATATCCTATGTATACTACAAAAAGGAATCTTCAAAATGGATGTACGGGTTAATTTAAAAAAAAAAAATTCTTAACACATTTTTAACGAAAATCATTTTGTACACTCCTCTGGTACTACTAGAGAAAGAATTTTTATTTTACAATGGAGCTGAACTTGTGTCTAATTGTAAGTTTTTAGCTTTCTACAATTTACAAATTCAGGCTGATCGCAACACGATGATGGCGGCGGGCGATCCCGCGTGGCAGCCTCATCAGAATCCTCCCTCTGTCTCCTAAACCGGTCACTGAGAAACTGCCCACTTTGAGGTAGGATCATTCTTAAGAATATGCTTTCTCTTAATCTTAACAATAGAACAGTTTGTTCCTATTATTTCGGGATTAATCGGAACATTATTGTATTTTTGATAGGCAAATTTCTATTCGAATTTTATAAATGCGCAAGATGATAAACTAAGAAAACTAATAACGGTAAATTCAGAAGAGTCGACGGACGGTCCGATGATTCTGTTTCTTTCCCTTCTCCAATCTTTTTTCTTCTTTTATCGATCGCCATTTAATTTATTTTTTTCCATTAATTTTATCATTAGTTTTCCCTGAAAGTGCTGCAAAAGGTTACTCAAATTTCCATATGAATTCCCAACAAAAATCCACTTTAAAAATTTTCGACTTTACAATTTTTGCAGTATTTCTGCAACTGTCAATTCTGTGCTCCATTCATTTTGTCATATTTTGTACAAATTTCAACATTTTCTTTGATAAAATTGAGAACCTTGTATGAAACATGGCAAAGTGCCAATTATCCGTACCGTTTACTGGTTCTTCATTACTCGAATGTGTGTGGAATTGTCAAAAATCTATTTCCTTTTTTCATCCATTATTGCAAGGCATTTTCGGGCTAAAGTGGAGAAGGAAGATATCATAAGTTGAGTAGGCTTCCAAATTTTTTTCTTTAGCACCACCAACTTGACTCTGAAATGACTTGCTTCTTTATCCTTTTATCCACAACTCATCACTCATTCAAATTCATCTCGACTTGACTCGTCAGTGAAATATTTTAGCCTCGTGCAATTTTGGAAATACCGAATTTCCCTTTTCCTTTTCTTCTTTCCAGTTTTATCTCTGCAATTCTCCAATAAGCCCTGATTGGGTATGACACTTCTTCGTGGTTGTGCGCATTTTCACTATTATTTATTCGTTCCTTGCTATCTTCATCTTCATTTTACTCTCTTGGATTTAATTACTTGTATGTGATATGTCTCAACTCTTTTAGTAATAATAGCATTTGAACAGTAACGAAGAAAAGGTGAATAAAAGTTTTATGAAAAATGAAAGCTTGGTTAATTTGTATCAAGGGGCAGTGTAATATTACTCAATACTTTGGTAGATGACTTAATTTGTAATCTCAGGAGATCAAGCAATTTCAATAAATAAAGTCGGCAGACAATATTTCGTTGTATCAAGAATAAGCTAAAAATAGCCTCCTGGAAGGGGGCACAACGTCACAACATGAAAAAGGCGCAACACAATAAATGCAATATAAAAATTTCACTGATCAGATGGGACGTCGGATGTTCACAAACTAGGCCATAAGATGGGGGCCTCTTTGAAAAGGACACAGGCTTGGGAAATTTAGGGTTGGAGACGATTTGTATCACACAAAGGGAGTCATTTGTATTAAAATTCTAGGGACTTCCTCATAAATTTTGGTACAAATCGCCTCCGACCCACAAAATTTAAATCTGGACGAATAGGGGTAGGGACAGGGCTGGATAGGCCGACCATGGCTTCAAAATAACGAGCACATTTGAGGCAATAATCAGCCTACCATCCTCTATCCCTAACCCTAATAGATTTTTCGAGGCCTGTGTCCTTTTCAGCTATGTATTCCCATGTTCCTGTGCCTTATTCAAGAAGCCTCCATCTTATGGCTTAGTTTCTGAACATCCGACGTCCCATCTGATCAGTGAAATTTTTATATTGCATTTATTGTGTCGCGCCTTTTTCATGTTGCGACGCTGAGTCCTTTCCAAATTGCCCTAAAAATATAGTACAACCATTAGTTAATTTGAAAATAAATCGATGCATATAAGGATACTGTAGTTCCATAAATTTTTGATCAAATACATGATGAATATCTAAATGGTACACCGAAAGTAAATGAATCCGTTGAAAATTCGTTGGTAATTTCGATGATTAAACTAGCAAGCAAAAGCGACGGAAAGGAGTAGTGATCTGAAGGTGAATAACTTTTGAACAATCTGAAATATAAAATATCGTCATCTTACCTTCGCAATTTCAGACACATCGACGGCCCATAACTGCAAACCTTTTAGCTGAGTGTATTTCTGAAATTACACTATCAGCATCATTTAATGTTTTTTTTTTTTTTAAATAATATGAGCTTCTTTTATTTATCGTTGGAATGTTACATTCAGAATTTTATAGTTGTCTGAGATTATAGAAAGAATAAATAAAAGGGAAATAGACAAAGAAATTCGGTGACAAGTAGATTTTGACGATAATCGACATTAGAAGTTATAAGATGCGGTCATGATATGAGATTAAAGAATAATTGTTTATTCTCAAAATTTTGATTGTTATTTTTTACCATCATGCTTACATCATTCCCTTTGTCCTTCCTGAAGACCAATCGGTCGTTGACTTTGAAACAGGCAACTCCATCGTTCTCTTCGTCCACAGTCAATTTCTTGTATCTCAGACTCGACTCTTCTTCCAATCTCTACAAATACAATCACGTGAATTTAAATTAGAAATAGCTCTTACAGCCAGGATATTATAGGCTTCTTTGCTAGATCCAATTGCAATGATAGAAGGGTCAATTATGGAAACGTAAAATGACAACGGATTGGGATATTTCTCCATTGGAAGGGGCACGACTGAATAATCCGGGAAATTTCTGGCGAGCACCTGAAACCATTCAATCGTAATTCATTAGTTTTCATTAGGCTTTTTTTTATTTATTTAGTCACACAAAACTAGTTAACGAAAAAGGGAAAACAGAGAGAATTTCAGCTAAATTGTTACATGAATGACTTAATTTAACATGTCCCTAAATAGCATGATGAAAAAGCTAAAATAGCTTACAGCAGCTCCCTGTAGATTGGTGCAGTTCTTCCTCAATCCCACGAAAATCTCCTTGCCAGAATGCAGAATATCAGATCCATTCAGGAGTACTTTCTTGCCGTTTTCCTTCTCAGGGCATTCGATGATCTGATATCCCAGTTTGGATAAGATGTCAGCAATCTAAAATTATGAGAAATAAACAATGCTCTTCTCACAATTCACAGCTTTGTTTGTTTTTCCATCTCTTATCTGCAGTTCCCATCTCGAAAGAATTTCATTGCAAATTGTAGTACAATTTCAAGCTTCAAAAACAAGTTACAGTAACATCGTTTTAAAGATATTTAAAGAGTCTCTAACTTAATATTCTCGTTCAACATGGCAAAGTCTCATATAAAAACTCAATCTTAAAATTGAATAGTTTCCGTGAGAATATTGGCATTCACACGCAGAAAAATGATTGAGCTTTAAAAACTCTGCTTTGTTGAATTATTTCGTTCTTTTCTACATTTATTAGCAACAAATTTCCTCCCTTTGAAGTCGTCTTCTAAATAACTTGCCTGTTTCACCCTGCCTTTGCCGTTTTCCTTCTTGTTGTTGTTTCCATTCGGTCGACAAATCAGTGCAGTTTTGTTGAGGACAAACGCATAATCGGCAAATGTGAGTGATGAAGTGCAGGCGCCGTCCTCGATTGGTAATTCAGCCACATTTACGCCTTAATAATTTAGGTTTAGATATATTATATAATCTATGCTAGGCTGGCGACAATTGTTCAAACTCCTTTCAATTAATTGATAAGATTCAGACTGAATTAAAATACAGGAAGTACTTGGTACCTTTCTTTCTCGATAAGAATCTTCCGTTATCTCTTAAACTCTCGTTTGTTTCTTTACAAATGTTGGAAAGAAGTGAGTAAAACAATAATGTAATTTGAGAATGTCGAGTTGCAAGGCAAAGGACCAGGGACATATATTAAACTGCAGGGAGAGTGTCATGTTCATTCGGGATTGTTGAAGAACAAACATTGCCAAGATGAACTACCTGCTTCCTTGAGAGTGACCACGATTCCCTCGGCCTGTTTCTGCATCAGCTCTACGTTGAGCTTGAGCTTCTTCTCTTCTGGTTTCAGTGAGTTAGGTATACGAGGCAGGAGGGCATAGGTGTATTTCATGGCTGAATGCTGACTTGGCGAATAGGCAGTGCTTGACAGAATACTGAAATGGAGCAGATCGATTGCAGAGTTGCTGAATTGCAACCGGGCAGAAGGGTTGAAATGGAAAATGAAAAAATGAAAAGAAAAGGGAAGAGAGCAGCAATTGGAAGGGATGGAGTGAAACAGCAATGCGTATAATGCGATTGAATCGAAGAGGGGGAAGGAAGGGTGCAATTGTCAGAACGAGGCACAGAAAGGGCAGGCAAGGGGAGAGGGAGGCAGAGATATTAGAGAAGATGGGGGATATTCTAGTGCAGAATAGAGAGTGACAGATCACCAATCGATAGGGAGATAGGGGCGAGAAAGAAGGACCAATCTGCTTGACTGCGAGTGCAGGAGTGTAATCTAACAGCTCCCATTAGCAACGTTCTGCATTGCAGTGGTCATTCGTCCCCAGTGATTCTTCGGCATTCCTTCTCCTCCTCCTTCTCATTCTCTATTGACACTCTTCAATCGAACAGTCTGTTCTGTCATTTCTCCCCTCTTTGTTGTTTATTTCCTTCCCCATTTCTCGCTCCTCGCTCCATTTCTTTTCCATCTCCTTCCCTCTCTACTTCATTTCCATTTCTTCCAATCTGCTTTCTTTCAGATTGTCCACTCCACTTTGCCGACCAAATGAACGTCTTTCGTCTTTCCGCAGATCTCTCTCATCTCGTTGCCATCTTCATTCTAATATTTAAGGTAAACATCAACTTCCGATCAATCGTTAATTTCATTTCTATTCCGTTTCAGATCCGCTCATCCAAATCCTGCAGCGGCATCTCAGCCAGGTCTCAGATCCTCTTCGCCCTCGTGTTCAGCACGCGATATGCTGATCTATTCACCGTTTTTGTTTCTCCATACAATACTGCCATGAAGGTACCTAAATTGAAAACTAAATAGGTTTTGATGTGATAGTTTTAGATCATCTTCCTAGCGGCTACTTACTACACAGTGTATCTGATCTTCTACGAGTACAGAATCACTTACGAGAAAGAGTCTGACAATTTGCGCTTCGAGTTTCTGTTCATTCCATGCGCTTTATTGTCCCTGTACTTCACAAATGAATTATCAGTACTCGAAGTTCTGTGGACTTTCAGGTGAATCTTGATGAAGACCAGCTTCTTCTTAAGGATATTTTTGAATAATGTGAACTCTTTCTTTGAAAAGACAATAAAAATCAGCTTTGTATAATGATTTTAATTGAGCATATTCTTGGAATCAGTCGCTATCATGCCACAGTTATTTATGCTGCAAAATCTTGGATCAGCAGACACGATCACTGCGCACTATCTCTTCTTTCTTGGATCGTATCGAGCACTCTACCTAATAAATTGGATTTATAGGTAAGAATTGTCGCATAGTGTCGACTAACCACTAATAATATAGTTTTTTCCAAATAATTTGAGGAGAATAGTTGAAATAAAATTAGATATTCAAAATGATAACATATTTTTTATCATGGTTCTACGATATTTTGATGATTAGAGGCTAGAGTATACGTAAATTTCACTGATCGCATAATGCACTTTAAATTTTTACAAATATTATTGAACGATGACAATATTGTCTTCATGAAGTCAGCTAAATTACTAACATTCTACGAAAATAAAACTCTTAAATATATTTTCAGATACTACACGGAGAGCTATTTCGAGCCAGTGGCGACATTCTGTGGCATTCTGCAGACAATTTTGTATGCCGACTTTTTCTATCTCTACTTCACGCGGGTCTCGAAAAAGAACACATCAATGGAACCGACTGTTTGATTTTACCCGGCTTTGACATGTTGCTAGGCAGAATTCTGAAAATTTATGCAACTTATCTAATTTATTCAATAGGAATCATATCGATTTTTCATACTTATTATCTTTTGCCCAAACCCGATTTTTACTTTTCTACTCTCCTGATTTGTGCCTTTCATGTACAAGCCAATGGTATTCTCCACCTCAAGAATGTTACTATACTTTCTTACTGGTTCCAGTCCAAAATATCGAATGTAAGCGATAAAAACGCACTGCTTTTGCGAGTAATTTCCAAACGAACAAATCTTACAAGTCATATATTTCTGTGGCGATAATATTGAACGATTTTCAATTTGGAAATAAAGAAAACTATTTCGTCATCTGTGACAAAATCTATTGCCAATACTTAGAGAACGCAAGTGCTCAAATTTGAATATGCAAAAATTGCAATTTGCCTATGTTTTCAGATTGAATCTGTCCCCGTTCTAACAAAAGAAAATGTTTTTCTTCCCTCTTTCCCCCCACCTTTATGCCTCAAGATAAAAGCAGCATGCATTCCTTGCTGCTCAGCACAATTCACCGAATGTGCTTTTTTCTTTTTAACTTCTTATTTTTCACTTTCAAAGGTTGAATTACCCAAGTTTGAGGTAGATAAATTGGTATTCCATTACCAATCTATACAACTGCCTAATTTCCGCCACACTTGGTTTATCACACACACACACAATCTATCTGCCAAGCATTTTCAAACACGTCATTTTTCTTCCTTTCCATTTTGCGTGAAGACTTTTGTGATTCCATCATTTTTCCATAAGTGCATAAAATTTCAGCTGCATTCAGATTTGCAGCTGCAATGCATATTTTTTGAGTCAAACTAATTGAGTAACACAACCAACACAAATTTTACGAAATTTTTAAATGTTTAAAGAATCACATAATTTAGGGTTCTTATATGATTTCATGCATGATGAAAGCCAGACTACACACAAACAACTAATACACACACACACACACATGGCGAGCGTGTTCTTTGAAAATTTCCTAATTTGGCTTTTTTTTGTAAGCATTATAGGATTATCCTGAATGTAACAACTACTTGTCTGAACGCTCACTATATTTCAGACATAGCAAAGCACATATCTTCTTTGTCATTGTTTCAGATATAAATTTTATAGGATTCTATGATTTGAAGACAAACACGAAAGATCTAACGATATGATTAACTTAACAGCCTTAAATATTCCTAGAGACCGAAAACACTATGTATGCTAATTTTTTTGCTCATCCAAAATTGAAGTTCACAAAATGTTATCGATTTTAGTTTTTTATTTACTTGCACGTTAGAGTGGAGATGTCAGCTTGCAGTCGATGACAAGGTAGTTAGAGCCCAAGTCCATAACAAAATTCTCCTGAAATTTCCATGGCCGCTTATGTCCGCGGCGAAAAACTCTATCAATTTTTAATCAAGCAGCGTGGGGTCGGTCGCACATCAAATTAGTAAAGAAGGTAATGAGAAGTGAAATTCGACCGATTCAAACAGTCAAAATTATGGATGCAAATCTAAAAAAGGCAAAATGCATGTTCACATATTGAACTAATTTTCACCTAATTTTAGGTGAAAATGGGTCCGAAAAAAATTTTATGGCCTCATCATCTAAGTTACACCAAGACCTATTCGTATGCATGATTTTTACTCCCAAATTTGTGAAATAAAAATGTATTTACGGGACCTAATTATCCTATATTCTTTGTGAAAACTCGCAAGATAAGGGGCTTTAGCTCGGGCGGAGATTTTCGATAAAATCTATACCATTTTAAGGAGCAGAATTTTCTGAGCCGGATGATGCAATGTTTATCTGCTGAGGAAGTACGGTTAGAAATTAGGTTAAGCTTGATACAAAATTATAGTTAATGATGAAATTTTCCGCATATAATATTTTGAATTCAAGTAAAATTAACGATCATTGAGCAGTCGCTTGGGGGAATAGCATGTGAAGTGAAGAGAGTTGGAGAAATGACGAACTTTAGCGAGCGTTATTTTGGTGCAAGTCAATGCATTTTATGCAAAATTTGATGGATTTAACATTATAAATACCTAGTATCAGGTGGAGATGCAGATTTCTTGTGGTCGGCAATCTGAGCAGAGGAGCGGGCGAATTCGATGATTCGGTTGCAGGAACTGACATTTCGTTGCCCGCGCAAACTTGATAATGATTGGGAAACGAAAATGGAAATACGAAGCAATGAAAACCCATTTATCTAACATTAGATATGCCATTTTTCAAATATTGTTATGGCGATTTATTAAGACAACAGACTGACTTGACAATATCAAAAACTAAAAAATAAGGTATCCATTTTCAACAGTCAAAATTAACTATAGCAAAAAGTTATTATGCTGAAAATGACGATAAAAAAGTGAGGAATGAAACGCGAACAGGAAACGGTAAATAAAGATTTATTGATTTATTGACTAGGAAAATGACGAGAAAAGGCGGCAGATGGCTGATGGAATGATGAATGGAGGGTGGAGGGCGCGCGGCTAACTGATTAGTCATCAATTGGCTCACTTCCTTCCAAATCGGAGCATGGAGTCGCTAGGGTCGAACATGCTTTGACTCCTTTTACCAAACCTGAACATGAAAATTTATGCATTGAAAAGTGATGATTTAGCATGCCCATTAGATTTTCTTATGTTTTCAGGTGACCTCCGTTAGGTTTATACTAAATACTAAACCAAACTATAAAAAGAGTTAAGCTATGAATTATCTAACCCTTCTATAGAGATATTTTAAATTAAATATTATTCCTCCATCATAAGGTAGGGTAATTTTATGATTTATTGAAATTTCGAGAAAAAAAGCTTGGCCTTCATTGCATTAATTATCGAATTTTAGCTTCTATTTAATATTGGTGTACACGACGAGTTAAAACTCGAATGATAGGAAATTAGAGCTTTTCACTCACCTCAAAGTTAAGTCATCACCATTAAATTCGCGTTTTTCTTGATTATTTAGATAGGCCCGTTTATCTATAGAACCGAAGAAATAACGATGATTTTGTAGCTAAAAGTTCGATTTTTAATCGTTTCAGAGAGTTTTCTTTAAAAAAAAAACAATAATCCTACATCATCAGGTATGTAAATGCAGTGGATGAACGTAGAGCAGAAAGCCAACAGACCGAGAAGGCTGAGGAGGAGAGAGGAAGGAGACATTCTAACTGCTGATTGTACTGATGATCGGGGGATCCCGAGTTTGCAGATTTACTGAAATATGCAAGTTTAGCGGTAAATTGATTTGAATGGATTAATACGAATTAATTCAAACGAATATCGATAGTGAGAAAATACTTTGATAAATACGATGACGGATAGGAAAAATGACCAATACGGTATAAGGAAAATGGTATCAGAACATGAGTAAGATTAACTTGTTGATGGCCTTGAGACAAGGAAATATCATTCTGGACTTCATTATTCTAAAATATTAGATTAAAAAAAGGTATGATTAGTTTCATTATCAATTGTACTAAAATGAGCTTTCGAAAGTATTTTCCACCATGATGAAAAAGTAAATTGCTTAAAATATCGATAAAACAGGTGATAGAATAAGTTATACGAATGGGAGAGGCTTAAATTTGCGCAGACAGATGAAACGGAATAGTAATGGAATGGGATGCAATGAAAAATAATGATGCAAGAAGTGCAGACGACGTCTCACAATGATAAAATGACAAAGGGGGAGAAATTCGAGATCTAAGCGGATCTGAAAGGTTTTTGACGAAAATTCGATCCAAATTGGGAAATGTCAGATAATTTTCGGATTAGAAACAGTGTAAACGTGAGAATAACAGGCAGTCATTAGACATTCTGACTCCTCGCTAATTGACACGGGAAATTTACGTGAATTTGTGATGTTGGAGAGAATGCTGCATTTTGATACGGTAGTCATGAAATTGTGAATAAGGCGAAGTGAATGACGTAGAAAATAGAAAAGCGGAAAGGAACACAACAACGTCTAGATAATTGCATATTCGGATGGGAAGACAAGGAAATTTTTAGTCAGTTTACAAATCGACTAAGATATTCGAAAGATTAGATTCGAGAACACCTCCTGATTCTAAGTCTTGAGTTCACTTTTTCCTAAAAAATTAGGTTACTATTTTCGCATCTGCAACCTACTCATTCACCTCACACGCAAATTTACTCGATTTGTTCGTATTTTACTTGATAATTTTGACGTACACTTCACAGATGAAACAAAGAGTGTAGAAGTGATATGCTACATGTGTTATTTATAAATTAGAAGATCATAATAATTCAACTACGAACTTACGAAATCAGCCCTGAAAATTTAGTTTGCTTTTGGTTGAATGCGTTTCCATTACATTTTCATTAGCAACGGTGATTCAAAAATGATACGTAATTTTGAATAACTCAAAAGAATAAGGCGACAAATTTTCATAATAGTGCTTCACAGATTCAGAAAAAAAATCTAGTTAGCTACATATTCAATCACAAAATAACGAAGGCGTTTATTTTTATACGCTCTGCTTTCGTAGTCTGTCTTTGTGAAGTTTTGCCTTTTGAATGGAGTTGAGAAAAAGTCGTTATCAACAAATTCATAATGATGTCGAGACGGCAATAGATAGGATAGGTGATCGAATGGAAAGATTGGTGCTAATTTGAGCCTGATTTAGACTGGATTTAAATGGCTGGATATTTGCATGCATTTGATATTCAGTTGCAGTTTGAGCCGGAACGAAACAAATAAAGTTTCAAAAATTGCCCGGTCTGTTCCTTTAGTGGCAAAGGAGAAGTAAGTTGTGAAGGCAAGGAAATTGATGATAGCCTTTGAATTGAAGGAGCAAATCCCCTCGACCCTTCAGAGAGGGAATTCTTGAAAGGTCATCAAAAATAGGCATCCGACGAGGTTTACTGCAATCATAAACTCGCCAGCCCGGGAAGCCATCCAGTGCTTGGTCTGACATTGCACCAAGTGCAGTAGATAAAAATTAGTAAACATCGTCTAAATATAAATCAGAAAAAATCAGCTGATTTTAGAAATTTTTTAAATTAAGTAAAATTCATCGTTATCCAGGAATTCTGAAGAAAAAAACCCATGTTAGGATTTTAAAATAGCTATAGATAATTGCTTTTTCTTCGAATCAGCTGTGCCACTCTCTTATCTGCTCACCTTTCATCGTTCATTTCATAGAGGCGTTTTCTTGCGCATTTTCAGAATAACGATGATGCAAATAATGCCATGGCATTTTAGCAATTAGATTATACAGTTATTATTATCCTTTGAAAAATAACGCATAGAAAAATTAATTGTTTAAAAGATAAATGACGATAAATATTTTTAACCCTTATGATGAAAGAGCTAACAAAGTTGTCAATAGAAATGATCATAGGATCGGCGTTATGATTAAAGAATCCAAGAAGGAGGCGTCAAAACAAGGGAGTCTCGGAAGTGGATGCCGCCAGGCAGAAAATGAAATTGGACACAAAACTGGGAAAGGGGAAAGTTGTCGCGCAGATTGGCAAACACCAGAAACATTTGTCAGGAAGACTGAGATAGGAGCAGGAGCAGAAGCAGAGACTGAAGGCCGGCAAATTACAGACTAACAAGCAGGGATAAGGGGATAATGATGATGTAATGCTTGGAAAGTACTACACAATTGTAGACACAATTAGATGAGCAGACCAATGAAGATATATGCAATCTAACGGCAAATATTCTCTAAAATTGGAATCGAAATTGGTCGGAAATTTTGATTTGTTACTATCTCAGATGATGAATGACTTGTTGAATCGAGGAGATGCAGAATAACCTTTCGAAAATTCATTTCTGATTCGGAATTTTAGGGCAATCTTGTGTTAATTTTTGATGCGCGGAACAAAGCAAGAAAAAGGACGAAACGTCCGGAATATTCTGCGCATTTCTGTCTGCACTGACGACAAATGGCTCAATAATGCAATGTGAAACATCCGATCTTCTCTAAACTCCCTTTACATTCCCATTTTGTACTTCCATTCGCACATTGTAGGTTGTAATTTTCACGGAATGGCCCATTGTTGCTCCTCCCACTTTTGGTCGCTTCTAATCAACAGCTCAACTGAGAAGACATTGTAGTAATTCAGTAATTCGTCTGGCATTCCATGTTCTTTTCCGTCTTTTCCCTGTCCCTGTGTTTTTGTCCTCTGTCTTCTAATCCAGCCTCCATATTTCATCTCCAGTACATTCGCATCTCGATCTCATTCCCTCGCCCCTTCCCATTCAAATTCACATCGTCATATTTGAGGATGAGGATTTGGATTTTGAGGGTGACAATGAAAATGCAATGGAGGGGGACTTGTTGCACGGTGCATGCGATGACGAAATAATGAAATGAGTATAGAGGCTAGGCTAAGTGGCTGAATGACTGCAGACGACAGCCATTTGCAGCCATCATCCACCAACTATACGAGCTACAAGGTATTTTTTTATGAACGAATCCATTTTTCTGCATATCTAGACTAAAAGCATATCGTGAATGGCTAGAATATAAAATACGCAAATTAGAGGAAAAACGAGCTATGAAAGATTAGCGTTAATTAGAAAATATGTTCATCAAACAAAAGAAGCGTGAGAATATGAAAATTGGGATGGGCTGAAGAAATGAGATTGAAAGGGTAAGGATATGACGAGATGGCGGGACAATTGAAGAGATTTGGACTGCCAACAGCTAACAAGGAAGGGAGGTCATGAAGCAGGAAACGAAGAGGAAGCTGAGCTGAATGAAATCACCACGAAGAGTGTGAAACGATGACGATTCAATCGGGGCAAGTCTAAAGACAAAGACGAAATTAGATCAAATTTGGATAAACAGGGTTTTGAGCTGAAAAACTCCATGAGCATTACACTAACTAAATAATCAGATCCTCCCATACAGATATTGCCAATGACCGATAATTTGAGACGTAATAATGATGCACAAATTCGTATATGAAAAGTATACATTGCGTATATACAAATAGTCCTTGCATTCATTCCTCGAGAATTATATAATAGTGTAAAGTCTGCTGCCGCAAAAACGTGCTAATTTCTGTGCATCAAAATTGCGTCTCATTTCTTTCGTCTCAAGTAATCCGTCTTTTACAATAACTGAAACGTGAATTTAGTAAACTCTGAGATGACTTCTTTAAAAATCTTGGCAAGGAACTTCCTTAGACATTGCGAATTAGTTGCCAAGCTGCCTGTCTGTTTTCAGGTCTATCAAGTCATCGTTTTATGAAGACTTATTTACTCCGACTCTTCCAAATTATGAAATCCTAATTGCATATTTTGGCTTAGTTAGAGATCAGACAATGAAAAATCAAGCATAAAAATAAAATTGTTAATTCACAATTTCGAATTTTCGTAATCAGAAATTAGAGATAATTGCAGCCAACACGATGCAAAAATTTTCTACATTCATTTAACACCCAAACTGAATAATTCAAAAATCACTAATGGAGATAAAAAAAAAAGTTATTGTTATCATATTAGCAGACAGCCACGCAATAAATTTTGTCTCTTAAAATATGCCGGAGGGGTAATGAAAATTGAGAGATGGATATGAAGAGGGTAGTTTAGGACCAGGTAGGGGTAAATTTAGTATCAAAAAGATAGACTCATCGAGATGCACATTTTGGTACCCAATTTGCCCTACCCTTACCCTCTCCATATCTATCTCTCAGTTTTTATTACTCTTCCGACATATTTTAAAGACATGAATTTGTATAATTAAAAATGAAAATTTTTTATCTGCAATAATTAATGAATTCTGAACAAGAATGTAGAAATGACGCAGAGATTGGGACATTGGGATATGGAATGGAGAGGAAGTCTGACTATGCCGAATGTGAATTAATGATTGAAAGGGACACACATCCTGGGATTAAAAATGTATGCCAAAACTAGAAAGCAAATTGGGAGTCTGGCCTGAAAGCTGAAATAGCGATTTGACAAAGGCACGCAGCCCGAATAAACCAAGCCGTTCACTACTTCTCCTTTCCTTCTTGCTATTTCGGGCACTCATTTCAAATGAACACAGCTTTGTTTTGAGCGCAGGTTGTAAAAATAACACTTCCCTTTATCACCTTTTCAAAAATAATCAAAGTCAAGAATAGGCTGCTAAATTTAACAAAACTCTTCTGATAATTATAGTGAACTACATCAGAGAATATAAAATGACAGATAAATATACTTTTTACAGAAATCTAAGTTTCGTAAAAAAACCCTAAAATGTGGGTTTACAAATATTTCGATAATTGAAACAAAAGAAATATGAGACTGGTTATGTGATTTGAGGTTTAAATTGTCTCAAAAATAACTGACACCCGATTTCAATCAAAATTGCGAATTCATGAATGTCAAGCACGAAACATGAATTCGGACGAAGGAAGTTAGCTTTTCAGCTCGCAAATTTAGTCATTTTTGAGGGAAATGAAGGTTTCAAGCACGAGGATTCTTTATGTCTGGGATAATAACAGCAATATTTCATCTATTTCACCAGCACATCGGCACTTCATTCCTTTATGATTCAAGACTTGTTTATTATTGAGTGTTCGATAGTAAAGCTATGCAATACATAAATGATGACTAGATATTCTGCTCCAAGAAATCCTTATTTAAAATAAGTTCTGCCAAATATTTGTAAATCAAAAGAACAGTGAATAAGTATGCTGCAATAAATGAGATCGTTCAACAGTTTTGAACCGCATAAATTAATAAATGATAAAATTTGACGTCATAAAAACTAAGTAATCTATCAAAATATTGCAATGAAACACCAAATAATAAAATACACCATGTAAAATTGAAAAAATAAACCTGGGTTAAATCGAAAGAAGAAAGTGATCAGAGATTGAATTGTGATTACACAATTCATAATTGCAGAAGAGAAATAACAATTGAGTAGATTATTAAGTGATGCAAAAGCTGGAGGATGTCAAATGCAGAAGAATTAGAAGAAAAACGAATTCTGCATCTGCAATGCGATTGACGAGTTCTGTTTGTAAGATCCTATTTTGAGATGGAAAAATAGCTCGGTTTAGGTCTGCCAACGATTAACTATTTTGGAAAAATGAAACGACAAGGATTACGGTAATTGAAAGGAAGGAGAATATCGAAACTGAGGACGAGCAGAGTAATTTGCGGTCGAATTCGTACGGCCGAAAGAGAATCGTCCGGCCATTCAGAGGCTGCACTGGACGGTAATTGCCGTGCAGTGGGCCGCCTGATTTGTCGCGTAAACCGCGCAAGCGATGAAGCTAAAATATTTTGCTAGAATTTAGTAAAACATCAATAATCACCATAAAAAGCTGATCTTTACGAAATTTTATATATAAAAAATATCTTTAAAATTTAGATAATTTGCAAATTTTTGTTCATATATTTTATGTGTAGGTGATAAGAAAGTACTAGAAGAATTGAATGCACCTGTTCAGAAGAAACAATGAGAGGATCTGCAAGAATCGTCCAAATTACAGCTTCATTGCAGCCTAAAAATCATTATTTACAAGACAATCCATGTGCTAATCCTTTATATAGAGACACTTCTACGTTTCGATATATAGCGATGCACAAAAGTTTGTAACAATGTATTATTTTCATTTTCCGCATAAAGTTAATTTATATGAAGCAACCTGGATAAGACTTAGAATTATTTCTATCCAAAATCATCGTCAAATATAAACAAAATTCAAGATAATTGGTTCACCAAAAGAACATTCATATCTGACAATGAGAGACTGGTATCTCATTGGTGGTTGAAAGTCAGTTATCGCTGAATTCTGAATCTTGACGACGTCATTGTGATTCAGTTCAGTCCAAATTATAGCATAAATGTTATCTCTTGTCTCTATGATACTATGCATATCAAAGTTTTAACTTGTCTACATTACTTTCAACCACCTGCTGTTTTTAATGTTGCAAAAATGTCTATGCGAAATTTGCAATATCATATCTGACCAAAGATATACCGTACTGTGGTAACGTACATCCAAATTTTATGAACCTTAGCTCGATTATCAATTTTGATATGGAGAATTCAAAAATATCAACTTTGACTAAATCTCAATTTAGAAATTTAAAATAAAACGCCCTAATACGAGTAATAGATAGTTATGGAACACCCGGTATATATTTAATAAAATCAGGTTAAAATTCACTATTTACCTGGCGTTGTCAAGCTACCTTCGTACCGATAGAATGAAGCAGTTCGTTCAGGAAGAAGACGTCGAGGATAGAATTTATCCAGACTTGTACGGTTTCCTTAGTTTTATCAAATTTATTTTAGGTTAGCATAGATTTACAAGGTTTTGAAATTATTTTACATGAAAACTTGTTTTATAAATATTCGTATAAAATTCGGAAAAAATATCGCAGTTGCAAATCGTTTCTTTAGTAAAACCCATGTCTAGAATATTTGAAGACGAAAGCAGGAAGACCAAAAATATGCGACTTTATTTTCAATAAATAAATAAAAGAAAAATAATAATTTACCGTCAAATAGCAGGTAGTGCAGATTGTCACTGATCTGCGCGAAATTGCTGTCATTTTCGCCCTCGACAAGCCACACTCCGAGCACAGCCAGACCGTCCTTCACATTGCTCGCCTTCCCCACGTCCAGACCCTCTCGAACATGCACCAGATGCAGCTGAAACACTAACATCACTGTAATCCATTCGTTCACTATTTTCGTTCATTCATCGATGATTTGTTTGCGTAATCAACTAAGACAGAGATCAGCAGAGCAATTGGTGCAGAGAGGGAGAAAAGTAGGAAGTGAAGGATGAGCTTTAAGAAGAGAGACGGAAAGATCAAGAGAGATAAGACATAGATCACTGGATATGATCAGCTAGTGATAAATGTGTTTTGGATTAAATGGACCTAACAAATCCACCGTACCTCTGCAGGATAGGACAGCCCATTGAGAGTGTGTTCACTGCCATGTGCATGCGAATGACCCCAGTGTAAATGCAGCTGAATGAGTCTGTAAGTGTGTTTCAAGCCGCCTCCTCGCATTATCGGCTGCTTCCGCCCATTGTCCCACTTGTCGAATCCGGTCATAACCACTGAAATTGTATTTTATCAGAATTCGTAAAAATTGGTCATTTTATGATATATTTACTCATTTCCTTTAATTAACAAGATGAGCGAGAAAAAGAACCGTAAAATCTCGTTATTTTAGATTTTGATAAACGTTATTGCATAAGTTCATTGGAGAGAAATATTAGGACCGAAAATATCAACTTTGCCAGAACAATAAGAAAAAAATTCTTTAGAAACGATTTGCGTTCATTTTTGGTGACACATGCGTCGCATCATCGCACTTTATTGCAAGTGTTTTTTTTTATTTTTGGCAGAAAATGTTCAATTCCGAAAAGAAGGAGAGAAAACGTACAAGTTCTTCCATTATTGGTCATTTCGACAGGCCCGGAAAAGTCATAATGCAGAAGATGCACCCGGTGGATCAGGGCATAATCCACTTCTGACAGACGAATGTCGATTGGACTCTGAAACTTTTGAATTATGATGCTATTTCGAATTTTTCATCGAGTTTTGATTTCATTTTTATCCGCAAAGTGTCTATGAGCGACAAGTTGAGATGAAAATCGAAGATATTGTTTAGATCAAATCAATATTGGTGTTATTCGAGAATTTAGGAGACAAAATCTGTTCAGTATAAACATTCGAAATTTGTTTATAAATTTAGCCAGAACATTAAAAAATAGAAAGTTTACAAAGAAAGGAAATGTTCCTAATCTTTAAAAATTTAGACGCATTTGTGTTGTCATGTAGTTTTTGAGAATTACTAATCGCAAACTTTAAACTGATTCAAATAGAAAATGGAATGATTTGCCAACCTGTCTATCTCCGACATCGCACTCGCCTTTCCAAGTTTGTGGCCCATTCGCCCTGTCGTAGCCCCAATTCGATGAATCTGCTCCCAGCACTCAAATAATTTTATTTTTATACAGTCAATCATTGCAAATTTCCTTTTAAGATACTCTTTATCAACACTTCTTTCGTTAATTCAAGATTTAGAAATGATAACTTTTCATTGCAGAACAGTTATTTAAAACTTCTTGTCAGTCATAATGATCCTTTCTTGTTCATTTTTTCAAAAAGTGACGATTTCAATCACATATCAGTTAGAGAATCATATCCCGAGGCAAATGACAGCATGTTCAATATTTTATTGCCATTTTATATTTAATTTAGTGAGCCAAATTTTCGAATTCCCAAGTAAATTTATGATGTATAAGAATTTTCTATAAAATAAGGTAAAATAGAAGCCATTTGCAAAGCATCATTTTTTTCCTCTATTGCAATAATTCATGAAGATCAGCTTATATATCATAACTTACCGACATCTGTAAGGAAAGTGCTCAGAAGACAGACGACTGTCAGAAGCTGCATGAATCAGAAAGAAAATTGATTCTGACTGATTTAAAAGGAACGGACAGAGATGGGCGGAGTCGATTGGCAGACAGACAGACGGACGGATGGGCAGGCAGCCGTTAGGACAGACTGAAAAGACGACAAAATGACTGCACAATTTCTGAGAGAATGGAGGACAGTTGAGAGCGGGAGGATGGCAGGCAAATTGTATTGCCTCCTCGAACCCCGGCCAATCGGCCACGCCTCGTCAAGTTTAGCGCCTTGTTTGACACACAAGGTTAGAAATGGCAGAGAGAGAGGAAGACAAGGGAGAAAAATGAAAAGATGAAAAAGCAACTCGAAGCGAAGAACTCGAAGACTCGCCGAATGATGTGATGCAAGGATGCAGAATGCAGATGCATAAATGCAGAGATCACTAGAGGCAGGACAACAGGCGGCCGAGAAATGGTTGGCTGAATATTCGAGAGCAAATTGAACGATTCTTAAAAAAGGAGTAATTCTCAAAATATGAAAAGGAAATGCAAAAAGAGATAATGTTTATGAAAAAAGCAGCAAAAATGCGAGAGATGGCCGGAAATCCGAGAAGAGACCTGAAGAAATGAGGGAAAAAGTGGAGGAAGTGAGGATTTGAGGATGAGAGATTTAGGGATACAAGCCGAGATGACTGAATGACTGATCGAAGGCAGGGAGGGAAGGGCAGATAACTGATTGCTGCAATCAAGGACAATCACACAGATAGGAATTATCAATTAATCAGTTACACATGTTCGATTTGACTGATCGTTTTCCTGCTCGTCTGCTGTCCCCTTCAATAGAATCTCGTTATCACAGTCCTTCGTAACTCAAACCACTTTAAATAAAAAAAAACACGCAAATTGCAAGCAATTATCAGCCAGCAATAATCCCTCTGTCATCAATCATTTTTTCAAGTTTTGAACTCGAGAATAATTGGCCTTTTGACGGTTTGAATAAGATTGATCGGAAATTTTGAGAGTGAAAATGAAAATTCGCTATTTCAGTTGAAAATAATAGGAATCGAATGGCATTGTCAAATACAAGAGGAGTAAGTCGTGGGAAGGAAGAAGAAATGGTTCAACGGATTGGCAGAAAAGCCTCAATGACATTGCATGGAATGGAGCTGCTTGAAAGAGTCAATAGATTAAAGGAATTGTCAAACAAATAGACTATCTTAGAACCTAGAACAGAACAATCAGGACTCTCAACAGCAAAACGGTCATAGAGAAGAACTGAGGTTAAGGCAAAGGAAAATGAAAATAGGGGAGAATACTTCGTTGAATGGCATGAATTAATCATTATTGGTTAGAAATATTTAGAATATTAGATCCTTCTTATTCCAGAGATCTAAGGATTTAGATTCAAGTGATATCCGAATGATTGCATCATGAAATCCAGACATTGCAGATGTGTTTGAATGGACAGCCTCTGACACTTGCACTCCAGAGAATATGAGGCTGTTGAACTTAATGTTTCCAACTGTCGGAACGACAAGTTATCCAGAAATCGAAGGATCATTCGCGGATAATACGAGGGGGAATATTTCTGCATGAGTGTATATGAAACAGTGGAAGTAAAGAAAGCAATTCACAATGTGACAAGTAGAACACGGATGGCAAGAAATCTTGATTCAGATCATTTTGATAAGAAAATTGATAAAATATCGTTATGAATCCGTAAACATTTGAAGACCCATTTTGAATCCAACTTCTATTATCAAAATTTTCATCCAGTATCATTCCTACAATACAACCATATTTGATCAAAGTTACTTTGATAAATGTTAGTTCAATTCTATAAATGCTCGAATAAAAAATATGTGTTGAAAATGTCTCATTTCAGATATCTAAATATGCAATCTTATTGGAACAAACGAATGTATGCTGAATTTAAATTGAAATACTATGATTGATGAACTAATCCTGCCACTTCTCAGCCAGAAATGATTTTCTTCAAGATTTTGGCAATATTTATACATTTCAATGATGAGAAGCTCTGCTTTTCCAATAAGGAAAAATATTTTCGGATTAGACTTTACTAAAAAGTTCAGCAAATCTAGCCTGAGAGCTCACGTACCAATTGGTTAGAAATTAAGAGTAAAAAAGACTACCGTAATCTAAATAAGAAGAGAACTAATGGACTTCCGGTAGAAGATTTTTACCTCTTATCAACGAATGTTAAATTATTGTTTTCGTGAAGCTAAAATCATCATTATAACTTAAAAATGCAGTTAATATTCACTCTGCAGAATTTTTATTATTTCAGTTACTTGGAGAAAAGAAACAACGTTTGAATACTGTGAAGTGGTTTAATTCAGTACAGTACGCATTTTGTCTGAAACTGATTTTGTCCATAACGATTTGCTCTTGATATTAGAAAGAGCAAACTCCGCTCCTTGCAAAACGTGGCAATGTGTAAAAATGGCAGTACGGGGACTACCAAAATAGGAAGCAAGTCACGTTCAGACGAAAAAGGTATAATCTAGATCGATGATAAAATCCACTGAAGCGGGTCTGTGTCAAAAATCAATTGATAATTTTCGCATCCGCTCGTCGCCGCTAGATTTTTCAGTTGCCAAAATGTGCTCATTTCATGGTTCATTTTTGAATGTTTCTGGGTTTGAGGAAATTTGTCGCCTTCGTAAAAGTCTTAGTTACACCCTACCTATGGATATTTCGGCACCAAATTTTACTACACATCTACACATTTCGCATTCAACGATGCCACGATGTAGCTACTTTTCCAAATTTTCATAGACTTTAACAGAACAATAGTATTCAAAGCTTATATTCTTCAGTGTTACATTTTAGTGCTAAATAAATGCTCGGTAATTATATATCAATTAGTTTAGTAAAAAGGTGTGGTCATTTGCCCGCCCGTCAGTACTTGTTCGTGCCGGTCACATCACGCAATTCGTAGCTCGCATCCCGCAGTCAGTTCTTTCCTCCTTCACTCCTTCGTCATTCCGTTCGCTTTGGGTTTCGTGCGAACGTTGTTTGCCGAGAATTTTTCCCTGAGTAGATCGAGAAAAATTGCTGCGTATTTGGATCGCAAATAAGTCGAAATCGAAAGATCATCAGTCCTGTGTGAAGCCGCTTAGCAGCAATGTTGCAATGCATCTTTTTCATGCAATAAGATTCGTAACATATATTCACGCGATTAACGATACCGTAACGAAATGAAACTATTCAATTATTATGAAATTTCATTTTAGTTATACCCTAGCTAAATTTAATATTTTTTGACGAATACGACTGCTTAAAAGAATAATCATCTACAGTCGTGGGCCAAGAGTTTTCGAAAAAAAAACGCGCAAATCGCGCTGTGTTGAAGTGAGGGAGAGAGAAAAAAAACATGCAAAATGAGCATAAACCGATCGTCACTAATTTTTGCATATTTTCCTGTTATTTAGAATTTGTTTTAAGATCCTTCCATTCCAGAGTGATCTCTTATTGATTAGGTCTATTATGATATAAAAAAAACTTTTGAATTGGAGCCGAAAATCAATAAGAAAAAACTCGAAACAGAAAATTATCATTTTCAACAATTTCCCTAAAATAAAACTGTGTAGAGCATTCGTGACTTCTGACCGTAATCCCAGAAAACTCTCGTGGCCCACAACTATCCAATGTAAAATCTAAGATTTTTCTCAATAATTTTTATTACTTAATATATGTATGCATGGACTTTTAATTATTGATTTTAGTTTGCAAGAATTTACTTTATCAAGGGATTTTCTAGATACATAAAATATAAAATTCAATTTCCAGTGCAGTTCATTTTGCTTTCGAATATGGCGGTATTAAAATTGCATGATTGCTTTGTGTTTGGAATTGAAATGAAAAAGAAGCAATGCTTGACTAAGGCCTGAGACAGATTTCTATGCTCTGGGTTAATTGACAGCCGTACGGCCGGTGACATTTTTATGGTCGATTATAGTTGTTTGTTCTGAAATTGAAACTCCCAAACAGCTGCAGAGTCAGGCATTTTGCATTGACATGATAACTACAAGAATGTATTCCAACCCAATCATTAAATTTGTTTTCCGTTTTGTGCGAATTAATTACGCAGCAATTTCACGGTTTTCGTCTCATTTTGATATCCTTCAAAGAGCGAAACCCTAGCGATGCGATGTTTTTGTGCTTTTTCATAAGGGAGGGAAAGGGGGACTGGCTGCCCTCTCTGCGTCTCTCCCATTTGCCCGCTATTTCTACCCAAATCGATAGTGTTGTCTCATTCTTTTTCATTCTGTCGCCGTTACTTTCCTCCTATCTCTTCATTTCTTTCTTTGTCTTAATTTCTTGGCCTAACTTCAGCCGTGGAGCTTAATTTGTGTTTGTATAAGGGCAATTTAGATGTGATATGAGCTCTGGGATTCTGTATTCATTTAATTCATCGTTATCCCTTCATTTGTCTGCCTGTCTCTCGATTCTGCATAATCCCTCCCTGCCTTGCTTCTCCCCTGTCTCTTTTATTTCTGTTGTGTCTCATGTGATCGTCTTTATCTCTGCAAACAGTCTTCAGTGATTGATTCGTCCTCAATTCATAGTTGCAATCAGTCACGCATTTTATGCAGAGTATTTCGATTTCTAAACGATACCTTTTTATCCATTCATTTCGTTTGTAAACAAGTTTCAGGTTGTGCAATGTTTCTTTTGTACAAATGCACTATTTCAGGTGTTGAGTAAATTGGATAAATTAGCCATTCGCTGTGATAAATCTGAGGAAGAACTGTATCTGAAGGAGTTTTGATCTGATTTGTCAGTGAATGGGTTGGATGGAATTTGAATTAAAAGGATCTGAATCGAAATGAGCACTGCATTGTCGGCCATCGAAGAGACCGCTGGGGTCGTCAAATCTGGCAACGTTGCCATCGTTTGCGCTTCCAACGTAAGCATTATACAAAGTTAGCCTTTTCAAGATAACAATCATT
>LIAE01010516.1:0-72938 GCA_002287525.1 Diploscapter pachys | reverse complement strand
GACTTTCCATGATAGGCGGTAGCCGCCTAAACCGTGATTGACTGAGGATGAGCACGTCTTCCGACCAGTTTGCCATTGGAATTAGCAGAGGAGATGTTTGGGGACAGGATGTGATCATTTTGACGGTTGGCGGTCGCTTCAATGGTGAACAGTTTCTCATCGGAGAAAAGGATGGATCGATAGCGTGCCGTCATCGACGGCTTTCCCGAGCAACTCAAGGCCTGTATCAACGCTAAAGACGTCCATTTCGAAAACTCTTAATTGATTTTTTATCGTTATGTTGTCAATTAATTATTTTAAAAATTTGAACCCGATTACTTCAATATTTCGGGTTTAAATCCCAATTTATCGGTGCCTCCATAATTTTTCCGCACACTGTATATGTTGGTAAAACAGGCCTTTCCACTTCTTTTGTTAGTTAATATATAAATTTGTTATTAATAATGCTTACGTATATATAATCGATCATATTTTTTAACCAAGGTGCATCAGCGGTCAAACATCTATCTAAAATATTCTAGTAAGTTCTCTCAAACTTCCAACCTTGAAGCTATGAAACTAGTTAGTTTATGCTATTTTTCGTTGAATCGTGAACAATTTTTATTGTTCCAAACAAATTCTTTCGATACCATCGTTCTTTTGGGTAAACTCGCTGTAACGAATCTCAGCATTTTAAAACCAGAGATTGGTTATAAATATAAACGAATGTGTGATTTGGTGTATTAACCAAGTTTGAGAAATCAATTATTTACACAGATTCGTCTTCTTAACAGACTCAATACATATGGAACAATTATTACAACGAAAATATAATTAATTTTGCACAGGATGTTTAAGATATCGAAGTTAAAAGATTAAGAGAACGTCCTACCTACACCTTCCGAATCAATGCAAAAAATCTGTAGTTGAAAAATAGTTAAATCATTTGTTACCACTTCGCATAAAATCTAAACGTTATACATATCCATTTTCAACATAATATGGTGCAACATTGACCAGGCTAACTTACATGTGCCATTAGCCATCGATTTAAGCGTCGTTCAGAATTTCTTGCACTTGGGCTCAGATTGCCATACGAATTAAAACACCGCTTTAGATAAATAAACGCGGCAATGCAAATTATCGTCTGAGAATAACTTGCTATGATCGGAACTATTATAGTGTAAAGGTTCTAAAAATTATCTACATAATTGACATTAATAGTTTTTATTTTGATAATATTCGTTTAACTTACAACCCATTGTTCAAGAGCCGTTACATATAATTGTATATCAGCAATATCAATAATTCGATAAACGTTCAACCACCTAATTGCAAACCGAATTAGTTCGGGGATACAGCCAAAAGTACTATGAAATCCGACCAATGTCCAAAATATAATGGAAAATATCTTAGTTATTTTTTCGTCACGGTGACTAAATTGAATCATTTTGTATCAAAACTGACATATGCATGTGGAAGAATTTCTAACAGTGAAAATGCCCTAGCTCTATATATCGTAACTGCAGTCGAAACGAATTTTATGGGCATAATTAACCATGTCTGTTGAGGAATACCAAATAACTCAAACAATAATACCTAAAATTCCGTTTGTCAGTTATCAATGCAAATTTTAAATATATTAGATTTAATTCAACTTTATATGTCGGATAAATTTCAAATAGTGGTATTTTATAGCTATTTGGAAAAGTTGCGACAGAAAAGTAGAGACATTATGGCGAAATAATGTATGGAAAGCTACAATAATACGATCCATACTATTTCACAAAATGTTGACACTTTTTCTGTAGCAACATAGATGATATTTTAAACTATTCACTTAAACTGTAGATAAATATTGATTGATACACATGGCTAAAATTTTAAATTACGTTACCCTGAATACGTTCTCATCTTGGCAGCAATAATACAAAGTTGTAGCATAGATGCTAAACGAAACCTAAAGTATTATCCTGCTTCAATGCATATATTGAAAATTGCATCATAAAATAATAATAGTATAAAACTTACAGCTATCAATGAACAGATAAAAAGGAGTATATTTAGAATGAGTAAGATGGCTATTAACTTTTCGAATTGTGAAAAATTTCCATATTTTCGAAATAACCGATACATCATGAATATGTTGATAAAAGTCGGAATTAATGAAATGCTACACATAATGGCCAAGATTTTAAGCTCTATAGATTAATTTATTTTTTGAAGATAATATCGATATAAAACTATTTAACTAGCCTGTATTAACATAATTTTCATGAAGTAAGGTAGTTTTCCACGCAATGATGAAGTTGTAAAGTAATGAATCTGATGTTAACAATCCTAAAATAATAAAGTTACAAAGATTTATAATAAAAAAGCAATGCAGAATAGTATGTAAGAATAAGTAAGCTGAAAAATTAATTCACCTTCACAAAAGTCATAATCCTTTGCATAAGGCGTAGATTCATTACACCAACACATTCGATTCTGCGAATTAGTTCTCTAACGATAATAATAAATCTGTAGAATAGCGACTTGAGAAAAATGGTTCCAATACGTAAGATTTAGAAAGGATAGTGCCTTCGAGGCAAAAATGGCAGAACTTGAAATGAATCGAGTAACAGCGCAAGACGTTGCTTAGGCAATACCTTTATATTTATAGCACTCACCTAACTTATAACCTTGTGTAATTTCAGTTTCAGCACTCCAATTATGCCCCGCCCTATGTCTTGAGAAACTATTAAATTTTATATAAAAGTTGCAGAAGGTGCGAGATTAGAAGATAGACCTTTCAGATGATCAAAAATTGCACCTGCTTTAAGATTTGTTTGTCAGTTCAGAAAATTAATTAGGCCATATGCTGAAATCGTGCATAACTCATCATCAGAGTTGTTTGCGGTGCAGTTCATTTTCATTGGGGTGCGGTGTGGGCAGTGTGAGATTTTTGAAAAAAAGCTTGCAGTGCGCCATCTTACTGCACCGCCAACAGTCCTGCCCACCATGTGGATCATAAAATAGTGCATGATTTTAGAAAACCTTAAGATCAGAAACCACATCAAAAACTACAGGTTCACATTTTTAAAAATATCAATGCCATTTTTGTGCAATTAGGGTGCAAGGTTAAAATGCCGTTGTTTTTGCTTGTTAATAACCATAATATTATGCTGTTCAGGTTGCACAGCTGCACGGCTGCAAACTGCTGCTGTTAGAAGGGGCATTTGTAGAGCTGATTCCAGACTGCTAATTTCACTTCCTGAAGCCAATTAACGGCAATTATGCGGCAGATAATCGGAGCAAAAATCGATAAAAGTTGCGAAATTCGACGAGCAAAAGTGCAGGAAATCGAGTAAGAATTTTAGGTCAGTGGCAGTTCAAAGATGAAATAACGTGCAGCAGAGAAGAAAGGGAAAGTGGTTACTGTTGAGATCTCGAGGCGATTTTTCATTTCGCCGCTTTTCGCTTCTCGACTCGACATTATTCCTAACTTGTTCGCAGTTTGGTTTCTAGTTGCGAATTGAATAGCGAACGTTGACAGATTCACAGGAATGAACGGTGCAGTCAGTTATCAACCGACTCTATCTTTCGGAGCATAAATTCGTCCCATTTCAATTTCTTCGAATTTTCGCCTTATTTTTCCTCGTTTTACTAAATTTTTGATAAACTAACTATTTTTCATGATAATTTACATATTTCAGGAAGAATATACGGACCCCAATCGATGCCGCACGTAGGAGAGAATAAGGATGAGGAGAATGAGGTTGGTTTTTGATGAAGGACCTTGAATTCTTTTTGAATGACATTTTTTGTCATTTGTAATTTTTCCAGAATTAAAATTATGACGAATTTCTAAACGTACAGAATTCAATCTGAAATTTATAATTTATAAATTCGTTCAAATTCAAGACGAATTTCAGTGCGCTCAGCAGCAGTCGGTGTCTCCCCACTCCACTCCATCTGCAGAGCAGTCGGCCCAAGCAGTAAACGCAGCGGTCAGCCAGTATGCAGTCTTCCCCCAGCAAGTGCACTATGGTTATCCTGCCCTGTACTGCTACGCCCCTGTCCCTGCCAATATGCCTGTCAGCCAGACTCCTTCCTTCCAATCCATGCAGACCAGCTACTATCAGATGGCTCCCACTGCACAGCACATCAACCAGCAGCAGCAGCAGCAGCAATTCTATCCCATTAGTAAGAAGAATTATCAATTTCTGTCAAAAAAAATCATGAAAATAAAGCTATCATTCTTAGATTAGATATCTGTTGTCGTTCAGAATTGATAAATGTTCAAAGCACGCGAAGAAATTAAATTTCTTTTTATGGATTTTGTATTTGTTCAAGTCCGACATTTTTTTCCTTTAAGAAAAGTCTGAATTCAGAAGTTCCATGTTTTTTTTGGAGAATTTTCAAGGGAACACTTTCATCTCTTTCTTTGCAGACGAATACGCAGCGCAGTTCTACCAGTTTGCACAGTCCCAGCCAGGCTCCGTCTCTGTGCCTCTGTACAATCCCAACCAGCTGCCCTTCTGCGGAGTGCCCTCTGTCTACTTCCCTCACAGCCAGCCTGCAGCCCCGGCCTCGACTCCAGTCGCAGTGCCTGGTCAATCCCAGCTCTGCAGCAGCACTCCATCCAGCGAGGACGCACTCCACAATCAGCCGAATCAGCAGCAGCAGCAGCCATTCGTTGTGCCCGTTCAGCAGCTCAACTACTGCACGAATCAGCCCCTCTACAAGCCAGGTCTCAAATCAAGTTCTGCTATCATGAATTTGAATGATTGCATTGTTTCTCTTCTTATGGAATTTTCAAGATTGCATGAGAACTTACGGCCATATTCCTCTGCTTTTAAGTTTCTACACAGAAGGAATAAAAATGCCGAATTTGCAGCCGGCGAGCCGCTGCACACATCGACTCCTCTGAACGGCTCTGAGTGGGGGCAGAGCGAGAAGGACTTCGAGCAGAAATCGACTGCGAGCCGAGTGCAGCAGAGCAATGAACAGAATGGTCAGGCAGAGGGAGGCCAGACTGAAATGTGCAATGATGCCAGTGGAAATTGCACCAAGTTGGTTAACTTCTAGAATTTCTTTTGGCCACTCAGGAAAGACTCCTAGATGATGAATGTTATACGTATAGCTTTTCGGCCTTCTCAATACTAGTCGATAACCGATTAACCGATCGATCGGTAATAATTTTTGAGAAAAACCAATCGGTACTGATTGGTAATACAGGATGAAACTAGTCAGTACTGACTGGTTTTTTTCCATTACCGATCGATTGCTATTGTTTATCGACTGATATTGGGAATACTAAGTTATTCGAAATTTGGGAAGGTCTTTCCTAAATGGCTTTTTCAAGTTTTCCATTTTCTGCAAGAAATAGATTGATTTTGCAGTGTGATCTACGCAAATGATAACCTGCTCGGTCTTCAGCAGCAGGTGCAGTTTCTGTCCCTCAACCAGGCACCTCACTGCCAGCCATATCCAACACAGACACATCACATGCTGTCTCCGCCTGGATTCGACTGCACTCAGGGATATCGATATGTAAGAGAACTTTATCTGTGAAACTGGTTTTTTCCTGTTTAAATTTGAAACGGAAACTGGAAAAATCGAGAAAGTGACAGTATCATCATTACCATTTGCTTTACTTTTTCACTTCTAATTAGAATTAAAGTTCGAAGGGATGATTGGAGACCGCAAAAGGTTTGACAAAAATTATAATTTTTCTGCTTCAAAAGCTCAATTTTGATGTAACTAGAACGTTTGTGAAGAAAGAACAACCACTTTTGATCGAAAAATCTCATCGATAATAGTCATTAAAATGAACACGATTTTGCTTTGCAAAAAGGCATTAACACTTGCCAATACCGAAATTTCGGGCTGATTTTTGGCACAGAACCATTTCATTGGGTGATTCACCGAATTAGGCTACAATTTTTTATCCATCTCCGCTTTGAAGGGTATTTGATTGCTATTTTTGGAGTTTCCAGTGACAGTTTTTGAACAAACGCAAAAAGTGCATGAGGCGGAGTTTGTGGTTCCTAGAGGTGATGACAATTTAGTTACTTTGCAGAAACATGAGGAGTGCTTTTTTTAAATTTCTTTCAACAATATTACCACTTCCATTTTTCACTTCCAGTCTCTGCCCGGCTCCCTGCCGTTCCAGCAGCCATCTCCTGAACCGAATCTGCACAACCAGACATCCAATTCCTGCGATGCAACCATCGTTTCCGCTCAGCCTGTCGTCCAGCAGCAGACCACTCTCAACTACAGCGGGTCGCCTTCCAACATCCGCCCGCCCAGTGCTAACTTCAGTCCACAGAAACGGAACACCCCTTTCGGAGATGGTAGGCAATTTTTCTTAAATGAAGAGTTTTATTCGAACTTTTTCAACGATTTTTTAATCGTGGTGATTCAGTAATTCCGAAGAATCTTCATGTTCTTGATGAATTTAGCAAAATTTCAGGGGAAATGAAAATGAACGGTGTGGAGAGAATGCAGCTGAACGACAAAACTGCGGAGACAGGACAGAGCGGGACAGAGATGCCGAGGAATGAGTGGAAGGGCAGATATCCGAATGGAAATGGGAATGCAAATGGACAGGAGGGATTCCGCAAGTTCAACACCAATCGCATTCCGTTCCGCCAAGTGGTAAGTTGGTTGAATTATTTCAGAAGAGAACTTGTACCGTTTGACTTCAATAATTTATGAGATGAAAGACGATTCTTTTTTTTTCAAATTTTAATTCGGCTCATCGGGATTTGAAGCTTGAAAACGGAGAAATGGTGGCATGATTTCAACGAAATTTCACAACGTTCCCAAGAAATGGGAAAAGCCATCCATCTATTGAGAAATTTTTCATTTTGACAATTATTTCAATCAAGCTTAAAATAAGAAATTGTTTTAACCAAACCGGGAATATCCACCTTCAGAATTTCCGGGCGCAGTCGACCGGTTTCCGCCCGAACATTTGCTTCAAATACAGAGACAACGTCTTCTGTCCGAACGGGAACGCATGCAGATTCCTCCATCTCGACGCACAAGGCAATCCCACTAATGTGGTCAGTCAGTTTGACATTTGAAACTTTTCTTCTTCTTCAGAATAAACTTGCAACTTTTCTAACCTCAGTTAACACCAAGAAATAAGGTAGTGCGATTTTTCAAAATAAGAAAAAAGACGGGCTTGTTTTCCTCGAAAATCACTTGTTGAATCGGTTAACTGCGGTTCGAAGATTTACAACTCTGTTTCTCGATTCATGCAATCATTTGATGAAATGTTATTGTTGTTTCAGAACCAGAACTGGGGTCAGATGACGAAGGGCAGTGGCGACAACGGCTTGTCGAGCGAAAATAACTCGAATCCGAGTGGATGGAGACAGACCGACAGGAATGGGCAGAATGGAAGAGGGAATAATCACAACAACAGACCGTGGCAGCCACAGGCGCAGGGACAACACAGGTTGAATATTGGAAATTCTCGATTTCTGTAAAAATGATCATCTTTTCCAAAGTTATCCTTTCGCCCACCACCATTTGGAAAAAGTACTCATTTTCTTTGCCATAATTAATTTCACTTTCACAGTGAATGAAAATACAACTAGTTAATTTTACAGCGTTATATTCTTACGCATCTTCCTAAATGATAAAATTGCAGACCATTCAACAATCGCCAGCAGCAGTCTCAGCCACAAGCCCAGAGCAGACAGACTGAAAGAAAACCAGGTACCATATTTGAGTGATTTTACCTAATGATTAGCAGAGTTGGGTAGTAATTGGCTACACTGAACATATTTATAGTTAAAGTTATCTAAAAATTCTCCAAATTTTTGAGAATCCCAAGATGTGCTACAAGTTACCCTAATCCTTTAATCATTGGTTAAAGTGTTAGAATCCGTAAACATTTTGACTCGGAGTTACAGAAACATACAAGTTTAACCCTGACCGAACGAATCTGGTTTCAGCAAGAGGATTGGAGAGGAATCAGGGTCAGGAATACGGGCAAAACACTCGCTATGGAGCCCCGCCCGCGCAGCACAATCACAACGGCAGTCAGAGTCAACGAGGACCGTCCTCAGCTGCAGCGACAGGACAGTCACTAGGCCACTCAGCCACTTAATTCTCCCTCATTTCCTTCCAAACTTTGTTTTGAATTTTTTATCACCAATTTGTTTATTGCTTCTTTTTGTATTTTATGGTACTTTTTTGTGGTTCTCCATGTTTTTCAAACTTTTATCATCGGAATCGTCAAATCTTTTATTCTATTCGGCTTTCAAGCGGATTTTGACTACCTTCAAGTGCTTATTTTACGGATTTTATTTCCTTGCTGTCTTTTTTTTATAAGTTAAGCTCTTTCATTTGATCTCGCTAAAATTTGAATTTCTTCTTTAATATTTTAAATACTCTCCCCCTTCTACGGTTTTTAAACTAGCTGTAGTATTTTTAAAAAAATATTCTATGTCATTCGTTAAATTTCGTCGTAATTCCTTTTCTTCATTTTTGAATGAATGAATTCGTGATATCTGCCGCACAGAACATGTTCACATTCAACCAAACACATCCACGAAAACGACTTTACAATTTCAAATCTTTCTGCACGTCGCCTGAAGCTCATCGACTACATTTTTCAAGGCGATCTCCTGGATCATGATTGCTCATTAGCGAATTTTTCTACCTTGAACTTAAATCTATGAAATTTTGACGTTTTTAATATTGAATTACTAGCAGACCTAGGGAGCACTTTCGTCAGGCGAAGAAAATATACAAAGGGGTAGGTCGCACGAGCGAAATTTTCGTTATTACTGAGCACGTGCAACGAAAATTTGAAATTTTAGGTTAGAGATACAAAATTGTAGAGAATATTATAGGGGTAGATCGCAAGGGCCTTCTGACGGCCGTCCTCTCTAGGTCTGATTGCTAGAAAATAAATATTGGATTTGGTTAGAATTTTAAAAATAAAATATTTGAAAGAATATGTATTTTAGTTGCAATTTTCCAGCGTCTTTATTGGATGTCTTTGAGGGTTATCTGTTTCATGTGCATTGAAATTAAATTATTACTTCACATTTTATTGAATCACAATTTCTGTATGAAATTTGAGATTATTATAATCAAGCTTTATTTTATGCTAATTTTCTGATTTCTCTCCATTTATTCGTTTGCGGATCGTATTCTTCAATGGCATTGCAGAAGGTTATCCCGTAATATAAACCATCACTTGTTTTCTTAGTATTTTGAAATCTAAGTTAACAAATATTCGTATAAAGATATGCAAAATCTCAGCTCACCCTCCGATTGCATACAATTTCCCGTTGGTGACAATGAGCGAATGACCCGCTCTTGCATAATTCATATCTGCGATTCGGGAAATTCGCCTATTAGCTGGAGCTGAGGGGTCGAAATACAGACAGGATTTGAATACATTATCACCACTAAATATATACTGATACATTATTTATCATACAAAATTAACGACTTAAATCCTCCAGCTATGTAAATTTTTCCATTGAGCGATGCAACTCCGAAAGAACCTCGTTGTTCTGGAATCTCTCCAACTTCAATCCATTTCCGTTCATCGTCTGATAACCGATATATCTTTCTACTATCACGACCATCAATAACTGAATATCCATAATTACAATAATGAATATGCTATCATCTGACCGTATAAACGTTCATCGCATGTTATTGCTTGAGCAGAACTAATTGGAAGAGGAAAAGCAGGTCCTGTTTGCCATTTTCCATTTGTTAAAACCTGAATTAATTATTTCATGGGCTTTCATTCGACCTTCTTACATCAACTCGATTCGTAACTTTCCATATCCATGCTTTAGGATCCTCTCCACCCAAATAATATAATTTGCCTTTGAAATAAGCGACAGATCCCCATTTACGCCATTCAGGAGGATCTGGACCTGTAAAATTCTTCGAATAGATCATTCATGGATTTGTTGATAAGACCTCTTGAAATTTGTCGAGTATTCAAGTCATATATTTCACATGATTTACTTCTGTCGTTAACTTCAAAAATCTAAATAGTATGAGTCAACTCAATGGCAAAATCAGAATTGTTTACTTTATTTGATATAGTCGTTACTTCAGATGACCTTAAGCAGTTACTAAATTTCGCAATCTGCTCAGCAGAATTAGTATGTGAATTAAACAGATAAATTCTTCCTTCTTCGATATTGTCGCTTTCATAAAGCACTAAATACTAAAATTAATTTGTAGTAATACAGAGTATTTTCCTACGATATAATAAAACTTTATCCCTGCTATTTGATTGAGTACTTTTATCAATCTTCAAAGAATTGCCAAATTTCTCCTGTAATTCATTCTTAGATTCGCTTAATTTCTTCTGTAATTCATTTATAGAAATGTCCAATTTCTTCTGTAATTCATTCTTGGAAGTGTCCAATTTCTTTTGTAATTCATTCTTAGAATCGCCTAATTTCTGCTGTAATCCATTTTTAGAAGTTTCCAATTTCTGCTGTAATCCATTTATAGAAATGTCCAATTTCTTCTGTAATTCATTCTTGGAAGTGTCCAATTTCTTTTGTAATTCATTCTTAGAATCGCCTAATTTCTGCTGTAATCCATTTTTAGAAGTTTCCAATTTCTGCTGTAATCCATTTATAGAAATGTCCAATTTCTTCTGTAATTCATTCTTGGAAGTGTCCAATTTCTTTTGTAATTCATTCTTAGAATCGCCTAATTTCTCCTGTAATTCATTCTTAGATTCGCTTAATTTCTTCTGTAATTCATTTTTAGAAATGTCCAATTTCTTCTGTAATTCATTTTTAGAAGTTTCCAATTTCTGCTGTAATCCATTCATAGAAATGTCCAATTTCTTCTGTAATTCGTTCTTGGAATCGCCTAATTTCTGCTGTAATCCATTCATAGAAATGTCCAATTTCTGCTGTAATTCATCCATAGAAATGTTCAATTTCTGCTGCAATTCATTTTTAGAAGTTTCCAATTTCTGCTGTAATTCGTTCTTGGAATCGCCTAATTTCTGCTGCAACTCATTCTTAGAATCGCTCAATTTCTTCTGTAATTCGTTCTTAGAATCGCCTAATTTCTGCTGTAATTCATTTTTAGAAGTTTCCAATTTCTGCTGTAATTCATTTTTAGAAGTTTCCAATTTCTGCTGTAATCCATTCATAGAAATGTCCAATTTCTGCTGCAATTCATTTTTAGAAGTTTCCAATTTCTGCTGCAATTCATTTTTAGAAGTTTCCAATTTCTGCTGTAATCCATTCATAGAAATGTCCAATTTCTGCTGTAATTCGTTCTTGGAATCGCCTAATTTCTGCTGCAACTCATTTTTAGAATCGCCTAATTTCTGTTGTAATTCATTCTTGGAAGTGTCCAATTTCTTCTGTAATTCATTCATAATGTCAATTTTCTGCTGAAATCCATTCATAGAAATGTTCCATTTCTGCTGCAATTCATTCATAATGTCACTTTTCTGCTGAAATCCATTCATTGAAATGTTAATTAATGGTAATGAACTGATACCTGCCGGCTTTGAAGATCTAGAATAACAATGCCGATCAAAATTACGCAAACTGGAGCTATTAGAAAATTAAATTCTTTAAGCCAAGAATATTCACGATTTTCCCTGAAAGATAGTAAATAATAGAATATTTTTCAAACAAAGTTACTAGATAAACTACAAGTTCATCGATAATAATTAATTTCGTAAAATACTCCGAACAAAAGAAATGCATATGCATATGTTTCAACTAAAAGTAAGTGGAATCGCATGGAATAGATTATTATTTATTTATTTTTCGTGTATTTCGCGCGTTAAATCGTTCGTTCCATGCAATTCCACGTTTCAGAATGCTCCGTTATATCATCAATATTCGACCTCGTTTCCATCACAGTTTGACTGCTTGCATCCAGTAACTGAGGAAGTTCAGATGGAAGGACAGCAAGCTTATCGATATACTGTAAATGTAGGTAAAATATCTAATTTTACTCTTTAATTTTCATGAGTATATTTGTCTGTGTGCGTTTTCCAACGCTATAATTTCAAGCGAATTAAGAAAACGTATGATGGTTTATCTATGGTTGGATGCCGAATTTTCCAGAGGTGTGTAACGTCTGGTTGAAAAGTTGATTTGATAAATTAATTGATTGACCAATTATCGCATGATTATTTAGAAGGATATTGTCACGAATGCGACCTTGGCTTTTCCATTTCGAAAACGGTAAAAAGTATCGGAATCAGTAAAAATCGGACTTTATTATGAGTCAAATTTTATCCACCAGATTTCCTATTTCAAAACCCACTTGCGCCCTTTAAACATATGGCCAAAAACACCATTTTACTGAGGAAAATAAATGTGACTACCTTTTCAGATGGCAGAAAAATTAATTTGAATTTCAACTTACGGTTTTGGAACGAGGATTTGTAGAAGTTGATGTAGGTTCATCAGTCATTTCGACTGGATTTGGTTAACTTCGAATTCAATCAATGTCTATCAACGTCCCCTTCGTATGCCATAAAACGAGCTAATATTAGTCAGTAAGATAAATGCTGAAAAAGATCATACAAATCTAGGGCGGTGGTCTAGCGATACTTCGATTGAATTCGCTGCGAGTGGCTATTTTATGCAAGCTCATGCCTCTCACAGTCAGGATTCGAGTCTGACTCCTCACCTCTCCGGAATGCGCTGCTCTATCACTACACTATGTGAGCATGACTGCTTAGCTAGGAGTTAGCCTACATGTCCAAGTATTTTTTTAAGTTAAAAACTTGTACTGATTTTAAAAAAAAATAGATCCTGCATTTATGCATAAATAAATTTTTAAAAATCAATGAACATTAGGAGCAAGAAAGCACGCTTTTACATTGAATGAAAAGTGATAAGAGAATTGTGATGTCGAATATTTTGCGCGAAAAACATTGATTTGGAAGCTTTCGGTCTGATATAAAATTTGCGTTGTCTAATGTTCTTTTATTCATAATGACGAATAGTCAATTGAAAGTGTACTACGACATTTCTCAGCAAAATTCAAATACCGGATCGAAAACTTCCAAGTCTGCTTATCATAAAATTAATAATTTCGACAAATGAAAAGATTTTAATTGGTTGAACAATAAGCTGCTCAATTTCTAATGTCATTCAAAATGTCATCTCGCATTCAAATGCAACATGCTCAGGAGAATGAGAGAATAAGTAGTTTTAATTTAAATAAATATTAAAAGGAATATTTATTTCAGTTACAATTTTCCCTTATCACTTTTGGATATCTTCGAGAGTTGTCTTTATCATGTGCATTTAAATTAAATTATTATTTCAAGTTTATTGAATAAAATTTCTATATGAAATCTGAGATTATTATAATCAGGATCTATTTTATGTTAATATTTCCGACTTTACGTCATTCATTCGTTTTTGGATCGTATTCTTCAATGACATCGCAAAAGTTTAACCCATAGTAAAAACCATCACTTCTTTTCTCGGTATTTTGAAATCTGTTAGCAAATATTTGGTATAAAGATATGCAAAATCTCACAAGGAAAGGTTTTACCCTCTTCACCTCACATCTTGATTCACTATTTTCTCTCATTTTGCTTGTTCAATCTTGTTCCGAAGTTCCTTCGATCAATTTCGAGCTGTCCTGCCTAAATCACAATCCTTATTCAGACTCGCAACGAAGTGCAGCGGAAATGGATGAGTGGTGAGATTCCAGTCGTCGTGGCCACGATCGCGTTTGGAACGGGCATTGACAAAGCTGATGTCAGGTATGAATTGTCTTCTACATTTCTTGTTTAGCACTAATTTTAATTCGAGAAATATACAATTTTCGAACGATAAATGATCTAACTTGTGCATATTTTACAAATTCAGGCTTATCTCTGAAAACGCTCACACATTTCAATTTTGATGTTTCAGAGTACTCAAACCGGATCAAGGTGATTATTTTGAATTTGAATTTTCAGAATTTCTTTTTTTAATTGAAAAGGCATTTATTCTTATGTCAATCTCCGGTAAATTTTGAAGGAAAATATGCTGAACTTTTACACACGAAACTTTGTACTTTCCAAAGAAACGATCAATTTTGTTTTCAGGCCAAGAAGGGGTTGAGTGACGATGCGAAAGATATCCAGATTAAGACTCTGTAGACTGGTTCGAGAAAATGCTCGAGTACTGTGAAAAGGTATGGATGCGATTTTTAGTTGGTGAATTTTAGTTTTTTGTCCAATGCTGTCAAAATTGAATACTCCTACTATTTTAATTTTTTATTCTAATTTACAGAAATGCATTTTCAAGCATTCGAATAATTGTTATTTTTAGGCCGAATGCAGACACAAAATGATGGCCTCGTTCTTCAATGAATCCGACCTGAAGAAGTGCTTGAAGAACTGCGATTTTGGATATTTTTTCTTATTTGTAGGTGAAGATTCCATTTATTCTGCCATTTCAGCAACGTCAAGAGAGTCTGTACTCGCGAAGTCAGAGACAAAATGGAGAAGCTCATGAATCATTCGGATATGAGCCAAGGTATTTTGTTCTAGTAAATATTGATCAAAGCTTTTTTCAGGCAAAAGAAAGAAGAAGAAAAATATTCTGGATTCGAGAACGGGTTGGAGAGAATGGAAAAATAGGGGCTGCCAGGCTAAAAACTGTTGTTCAGGTAAGGAAATTTGAAATAACTCGTTGAAAAATGCTATTCCTATCATTTTATAAAATTATTCTAAACCACTTTGAATTTTATTATAAATTTTTAGGATGAATTCGAACGTCGTCGCAAAGCGCGTGAATTGGCAAATGGAGGAGCTGCGAGGAAAGTGCGTCGAGTCACTCACCATTGTTGCAAGTTTTTATTTAACAAATCACAATTTGCACAGAATTATCTTATACTCTACATTACGAAGTTCATACTAATATCAATTATCTCAAGAGTTATGTTTGATGAAACTGATAGTTATGTTCAGACTGACACTGATTAATTGTGCCGATGTAAAAATGCCACTCAATTAGATTCCCTGATTATCTATTATTTAAGCTATTTTATTCAGCGTCGTGAAGCGATAGTTCGCACAGTCATACGGCTCTGGACGACAGTTCCTCCCAGGCAGACAACCAGCAGAAGGCAGTTGACATCGAATACAACTCCTGCTATTTGCAGTCCAAGACGCTCAGCTCCTACAACCACAAGGCTGCACAAGTCGTATGTTATTTCTATTTAATTCTGGGATGTGTCCAGTACAGTGCGAAAATTACTATTTTGCTGATCAGCACTAGTTTATTTGCACTGCTAATATTTCTGATCTTACCCATCAATTTCATAGCTTTTATTGATATCATGATTTATAATAAAATGACCCATTTCCCAAATATTCTAATCTGAGATTGGTTAATTTCGAAGATAACTTTGAATTTACCACTTTACTACCGTCTATCTATAATTTCTATCTCTGAAAAGCGAATGAAATTCTCTGATTTCAGCTGAGTGCAATCAGGAACGCGACGAAGAATGGAACGGAATACGATTTCTCTTCTGCTTCAGCCATTTGATAACGATAAAACAATGGATTGATATTCTCAATAAGGGTTTCATTGATTTCATATTGTGACACCATATAATATCAGGTAAAATATATAGAAAGTTGTTAAAGATCGATTTGTCAGAAAAGAAGAAATGGTGTGATAGTAGAAATCTAGCTATGAGATACATATGTGTTGAACTAGTCATAATTGAAGATGAGACAGACTACAAATTGTGGGTTTTTATGATGAGAATTCTTACGAACCTTTGGATCTTACTTTATAAGGCTTAGTTCATAGATCGCGGGCTTTTTTTTGGAAAATAGTATGACTCAGACACAAAAAGCCCGCGAACCACGCCTTCAATCCGCTGTGAGGAAAAACATTTGTTGCACTCTAGATTTCTAATTTTCGATTTTCCACTTGAAATATGCGTTGATTTCTTTACATCGAAAATTCGTGTGATTCAGTTGGTTTCAAGTAATCAAGCTTTAGCAAGATTTCTGTTTCACCAATTGTATTTTATGAAGAAAGTTATGTCAACTAGAGTAGTCATTCACAATAACCCTTACAAATTGAAAACATTTCTCTTAATAACTAAAATTGACAGCTAATTGAGATGCAATATCTAAGCTGTGACAGAATGAGTTCCTAATAAGTATATTTCGTTATTCTTATCGAAAACTATTTTAAAGAATACTTATTTCAGTCTTTATTGAATGTCTTTGAGTTGTTTTAGCATGGTTATTGGAATTTTTAATAGTAGTCGAATAAAGATAATGTTCATAAAATATAATATGCCAAATAAACGAGCTACATGGTATTAAACTGGATTATTCGGAGTCAGATTCTTCAGAGTCAGATTCTTCA
Organism: Diploscapter pachys; assembly: GCA_002287525.1. Classification (NCBI taxonomy): domain Eukaryota; kingdom Metazoa; phylum Nematoda; class Chromadorea; order Rhabditida; family Rhabditidae; genus Diploscapter; species Diploscapter pachys. The sequence goes on along the minus strand of LIAE01010516.1, from coordinate 56,595 downwards.
AACTTTAGTTTTCCGACTTCTCGCCATTCATTCGTTTGTGGATCGTATTCTTCAATAGCGTCACAGAAGTTTATCCCATAGTATAAACCATCATTTTTCTTATTATTTTTAAATCTAAGTTAACAATTATTTCGTATCAAGATATGCAAAATCTCAACTCACCCTCCGATTGCATACAATTTTCCATTTTCAGCAACAAGTGAATGATCATATCTTACATAATTCATATCAGCGATTCGAGAAATTTGATTGCCAACTGGAGCTGAGGGATCGAAACACAGACAGGATTTTAATACACCATCACTAAATATATAATGATACATTATTTATCATACAAAATTAACAACCTCAATCCTCCAGTTATGTAAATTCTTCCATTTAACGATGCAACTCCGAAAGAACCTCGTTGTTCTGGAAGCTCTTCAATTTCAACCCATTCTCGTTCATCGTCTGTTAATCGATATATCTTTTTGCTAACAAATCCATCAATAACTGAATATCCATAATTACAATAATGAATATGCTATAATGTGACCGTATAAAGTGTTATCGCATGTTATTGCTTGAGCCTGTTCAATTGGAAGAGGAAAATCAGGTCCTGTTTGCCACTGTCCATCTGTTAAAATCTGAATAAATTATTATTTCATGGACTTTCATTCGATCTTCTTACATCAACTTGATTCGTGTTTTGACGTATATTAGGATCCCTTCCACCCAAATAATACAATTTGTCTTTGAAATAAGTCACAGATGCATAGTCACGCCATTCAGGAGGATCTGGACCTGTAAACTTCTTTGAATAGATCATTCATGGATTTGTTGAGCAGACCTCTTGAAATTTGTCGAGTATCCAAGTCATATATTTCAAATTTATTTAAGTAATCAATTGCAAAAATCTGAAACTTGAGAATTTATTCAAAATAACGAGCATAAGAAGTTACTTTATTCTGTGTAGTTGCTACTTGACATGACCGATAACAATTGTCGAATTTTGCAATCCCTTCTACTGAGCGGGTATATGAATTGAACAAGCATATCCTTCCTTCACCTTTATCATTATTATTTCGATAATAAACTAAATTATTACGAATCGTTTCAAAGTCTCCTAATTAGCTTTCAATATAATTTCTTACGATAGAATAGAATTCTGACTTCACGCCATTCATTCGTTTGTGGATCGTATTCCTCGATTGAATTACAAAAAATTCCATCCAAAAATCTGAAATTCAAGTAAACAAATATTTCGTATCAAGATATGCAAAATTTCAGCTCACCCTCCGATTGCATACAATTTCCCGTTAGCGACAATGAGCGAATGATCCAATCTTCCATAGTTCATATCAGCGATTTGAGGAATTCGATTGTCAACTGGAGCTGAGGGGTTGAAACACAGACAGGATTTGAATACTTCACGACTAAATATATATTGATACATTATTTATCATACAAAATTAACTATTTCCGCCCTCCAGTTATGTAAATTCTTCCATCCAGCGATACAACTCCGAAACCACTTCGTCTTTCTGGAATCTTTCCAATTTCAATCCATTCCTGTTCATCGTCTGATAATCGATATATCTTTCGACTAGTATATCCATCAATAACTGAATATCCATAATTATAATAATGAATATGCTGTAATGTGACCGTATAAAATTTCATCGCATGTTATTGTTTGGGCACGAATAATTGGAAAAGGAAAAGCAGGTCCTGTTTGCCATTGTCCATCTATTAAAATCTGAATAAACTATTTCATGGACTTTCATTCAATCTCCTTACATCAACTTGACGCCTACGGTTCCATAGCCCTGTTCTAAGCTTGTATCCACCCAAATAATACAATTTGTTTTTGAAATAAGCCACAGATGCGTCAATACGCCATTTAGGAGGATCGGGACCTATAAAACTCTTTGAATCGATCATTCATGGATTTGCTGATAAGACCTCTTGAAATTTGTCGAGTATTCAAGTCATATATTTCAAATGATTTCTTTTCGTAGTTAATTCCAAAAATCTGAAATTTGAGAAATTATTCAAAATAACAAACATGAATTTGCTTTATTCTGTGTAGTTGCTACTTGACATGACCGATAACAATTGTCGAATTTTGCAATCCCTTCTACTGAGCGGGTATATGAATTGAACAAGCATATTCTTCCTTCACTATTATCATCAGAATCGTCAAAATCGTCAAAATCGTCAGAATCATCAGAATCATCAGAATCGTCAGAATCATCAGAATCATCAGAATCATCAGAATCATCATTATTTGAGTATAAATCTAAATTATAATAAGTTATTGAATCTTTTATTCCGTTAAATTTATTCTTATTTCTTAAGTAAAACAACATTTTATGCGAATTAGTGATATTCCAGGATAATTCAATCAATGGGATTTTAAGTCCTTTCTGAAATTATAACTTCAATTTTAATAATGAATTATCTACTTTCAAACCTCCAAAGCATCTGCAATAATCGCAGCTCCATGAGCTACAGCATCTTCAGGATTGGTATCGTATCTCAATTTTGTCTGACCATATTTATGCGACAAAAGTTCTTGAATTTTTGGAATTCGAGTTGATCCACCAACCAGAAGCTATAAATTTCATATTAAGTGAAAAGCATATCAGAGTCTTGCTTTTTCTAATAATAAAATTACCACATTGTTAATTTGTTCTGCTGAAATTTGTGCCGTCCGTAGAGCCTTTTCAACCATTCTCATCGCTTTATCGAATAAATCTTCACAGAGTTGGTTGAAGTTAGATCGCGAAATTTTTACATTCACTTTTGTATCATCATTAATATCCAGCTGAAAAAATTAATTCCATTTCAGAATTAGTAAAATGAACATTTCTTACTTTAACATTCCACGACTCCATTTGAAATGACAGAGTTTCTTTCGCTTCTTTGCACGCTCGCCGTAATCGTTTTATCAACTTTGGCCGTCGCAACATATCATAGTTGTTCGATTTCTTGAATTCTTCGATTACGTATTTCATTAGTCTTTCGTCGAAATCTTGTCCGCCTAAATGATATAATTTACAAGCCATAAAGTAAGTAGCGTAATAGCAAACCTAAATGAGCATCACCACACACTGACTTTACATCAAATTGCTCGTTTTTAATTTCCACGATACTAATATCTAAGGTACCTGAAAATTTCAATACATAAATAAATGCATATATTGCCATAGCAATCAAATAATTGGAGTCAAATTATTGTTTTAATTGCTATTTTCTAATTGTTTTATATCAATTCCTTGAAGGACTAGATCTTTTACTCTTAACGATGATTTTCATACAAATTGTAATTTTCTTCCAAAACAGCATATCATATCCAAATATATCTTAACCTCCTCCCCAATCAAAGACCATAATCGTTGAGTCAGTTATTTTCATTTTGTTGTAATAAGCAATTGCAGCTGCCGTCGGTTCTTCCAGCAGATATTTCAGATCGAGTCCAGCCATTTGAATCGCTCTTATCGTCGCATTGATTTGGTCATTATTAAAGAAGGCAGGAACTGTCACGACTGCTCCAGTCACTTCTTTTTCAGGTAAATATCTCTGAAATAAGCTATTTTCAATTTATTAAACCTAAGAAATAATGCATTTGAAGCTCAGATTTCTAAATTTTGAATTCTATTTTTCCGAGTTAAGAAAATACCTCTGCAATCATTTTCAGCTTCTTTAAAATCTCAGCAGAAACTTCTTCAGGTCGAAGAAATCTCTCATTTCGCTGACCTGCATTAAGCACATAGCCAACGACTCTCTAAATATGAAATTATTATTGCAACTATTTGTTTGAGCAAATGCCAACATTTCTTGTTTCGACTCTGAAAGACAAAAATGATCCTTCATCAGGCAGAAATGCACCATTTAGAACGTTACAGCCAATTAGCCGTTTTGAATCTGAAATTTGTAGAATTAAAAAATCAAAATAATGTTTAAAAAAACCGTATAAAACATTAGATATGTCAGTATCTGCAGCTAATGCCAGATTTCCAACCAGAGTTTCGGTACTGCAGTAGGCAACCGCGGAAGGAATAATGTATTTGCCTGAAATAAGCAATTTTCAGATACACAGAATTTAAAGAATACTTGAATTTAATTAAAAAGGATCTAAAGGTAAGCTTGAACCTCTAAATCGCAAAAATGATTCATTATGCTTTCTTACAAAACCCGATTTTTGACAAGTTTATTGACGAAAAAATTCACAAATGAACGTTTCTAATGCTAATAAAAACAGACCATCGTCAGAAACAATCACAACGGGTTTTCCGTCTTCAATCACGGAAACACGCGAATATGTCGTGCCCAGGTCGATGCCGATATAGGCCATTTTTCATCCTTTAATTTTTTAAATAAAAAATTTGTACTGATTTAAAAAAAAATAAATAGATCCTGCATTTATGCATAAATAAATTTTTAAAAATCAATTAACATTAGGAGCAAGAAAGCACGCTTTTACATTGAATGAGAATTGATAAGAGAATAGTGATGTCGAATATTCTGCGAGAAAAAATCTTTCATAAAATTAATAATTTTGGCAAATGATTAGGAATTAGAAATAAACAAGTGCAGGGATTTTAATTAGTTGAACAATAAGCTGCTGAATTTAGAATACCATCCAAAATATCATTTCGCATTAAAATGCAACATGTTCAGGAGGATGAGGGAGTAAGAAGTTTTAATTTAAATAAATGCTAAAAGGAATATTTATTTGAGTTACAATTATCCCTCATCACTTTTGGATATCTTCGAAAGTTGTCTGTATCATGCTCATTGAAATTAAATTATTATTTCACATTTTATTAAATAAAATTTATATATGAAATCTGGGATTATTATAATCGAACTTTATTTTATGCTAATTTTCTGATTTCTCTCCATTTATTCGTTTGTGGATCGTATTCTTCAATGACATCGCAAAAGTTTAACCCATAGTAAAAACCATCACTTCTTTTCTCGGTATTTTGAAATCTGTTAGCAAATATTTCGTATCAAGATATGCAAAATCTCAGCTCACCCTCCGATTGCATACAATTTCCCGTTAGCGATAATGAGTGAATGATCATGTCTTGCATAATTCATATAAGCGATTTCAGAAATTCGACTGCCAACTGGAGCTGAGGGATCGAAACACAGGCAGGATTTTAATACATAATTACCACCACTAAATATACAATTATACATTATTTATCATATAAAATTAACGACTATTTTCCTCCAGTTATGTAATTTTTTTTATTTAGCGATGCAACTCCGAAACCACTTCGTCTTTCTGGAATCTTTCCAATTTCAATCCATTCCTGTTCATCGTCTGATAATCGATATATCTTTCTACTATCCCATCCATCAATAACTGAATTATCCACAATTACAATAATGAATATGCTATAATGTGACCGTATAGCATTCCATTGCATGTTATTGTTTGAGCCGATATAAGTGGAAGAGGAAGAGCAGGTCCTGTTTTCCATGTTCCATCTATTAAAACCTGGATAAATTATTTCATAGACTTTCATTCGATCTTCTTACATCAACTCGATTTGTATTTGTGTGAATTATGAACTTCTCAGCCAAGTAATACAATGTTTTTGGAATAAGCGATAGATGCAAGTGGACGCCATTCAGAAAGGAAATGGTCCTGCAATGATCACATTAAAATAGATTTTAATTTTTTAAAGAATTAACTTCCTAACCTTTCAGTAATTTCCGAGTATTCCAACTAAAAATTTCAAATACAAATACTTCTGAATTATCTCATTTTATCTCTTCCTTTCTTTATATAATGCCTTGCATCTAAATTAAAGCATTTTGCCAACTCATTTGGATCAATTTTTTTTCCAACATGCCAAATAAAAATTTATGAGAAATTAAATTAGATTTTTAACTTCATTTTTTTATTCAAATTCCAACGCTTACAGACACCCACTTTATTTTCTCCAAAAACTCACAGGAACACAAAAGAACAACGAAAATCTCATCAATGAATTTGAGATTATCATAACGAAAAGGAAATAATATATCAAATTTCTACTACAAAACGACAAAAAATCAACTTAGTGAAGAAACTAAAGAAAATAAGTCTTAATATCCTAAACCTAAATTAACAATTTACAAGAACTTACTTATTCCCAGCAACAATCAACAACGATATTTAGCGAAGGAATAGAAACGAAAAGATTAAAGATTAGAAAGAAAAGCAGGGCTGTTCGGAATTTTGACTCTCAATTCTGAACAGTCCTGAAGAAAAGGCAATATAAAGTATCCGTTAATAAAAAAACAAAATGACCTAAGAAATCTAAAGATTTCAAGACTAACAAACAACAACAATAATAATAAAGAAAAATCAACAACAAAAAGGGGAAATAATCAAGTCCATAATAATCTATTGGCAATTTTCTAGAAAAAATAAAAGATGCTACAAGAATAAGTTGAGACTCATAAACTCCAAATTCAACCAAATTCATTCCAATTGCATTCCTGCTTGACTAGGACGAGAGCCGCTCAGGCGTTGATGCGTTTGTCCCTGAAGAGAGGAACGTGCTCCAGTTCGAGGGCTCTGGTCAGTTTCAGGCACTCCTCCATCAACGACTCGATGCTGCGTCCCGCGTCGATCGATCCGATTCGAGTCCTGAAAATGAAGAGAAGTCAGTCAGACGAATGAATGAATGAATGCATATTTTCTCTCACATGTACTGGTCCAACAGCATGGCTCCTCTCTTTGCGTATTCACCAGCGATGTAGAGAGGCGAGGGCAGGGACGTTGGTAGATTCACGATCTGAAATTGGCTCATTTGAATAGGGGGATCAGATCAGGGCTACGCGAAACTTCGACTTCGAAATTAAAAATGTTTGACTTTGCGCAGTCCTCCTAATAGGGATAATTGAAGAGTAGCTAACTTGATGCAAGTGGGCCAAGCAATTCGTCTGATTCTTCAATTCGTCCATGCCGTATGCCAGGTCGTCACGCAGCACTGTATACGAGGGTGTACGACTTGTTCCCTGAAGCACAATTCACATTTGAACCTCAGTAATTTTGTTATTGCCAGAAAACAAGCAACTAATTTAATCCGGATATGTTGTTTTCTATTTAGTTGAAAATATGTTGGATTTGGTTGATAAGCATTTATTGGATGGAGCCCAGTTTAGTGATTGGTCAGGTCAGCCCACCTTTACTAGCAATCTCAGGGTTTTCATACAAATTAGTTAGTCATAACATAGGAAATTTAATTATGACTTAATTGCTATCTGGCTTTAGTTTTAGGAGAATGAAGTCAATTTTAGATTAAATTTCGAGCAAAGAGTCGATAATGAATATTATCAATCAAGACAGTGATAAAAGTCTAAGTTCGCACCTGCAGTGTGGTGTGGGAGTTGAGGAAGAACTGCCTCAGATGAGGATTCACGACGCCTTCATCGATGGCACTGCCGGCCTTCAGGTTTTGTAGCGGAGGCTTGTCCGCAGGATCCATCTGAAAATAAGCATTTCAGCACAAATAGAGGAATTTCAATCGATCAAGCAAGATGGATACTGACCCCTTGTGGGAAGAAGCGAATGCTGTGCTGTTTGCTTGCCGCAATGTATTGGAGAAGAGGCTTGTTGTGGCCGTGCTCGGCAGCCAGACACGACAGCGTCAGATCCACCAACTGCAGTTCGTAGTGGAGTACCTAAGATAGGAACGATTTCAATATTTGCATCACTTCGTTATGAAAATTATTGAGATTTACTTCAAATTTCAGAAAATGGTGGCATAATTTGTTTAGAGTCCGCAAGCTCCGCCCACTTTGTGAAGCAAAAATTGCTCATTGCTTCCCAAAATAGGCCCGGCTCGATGGAGTAAGTTTTAAAACGTTATCCCCAATTTCGCAAAATCATTTGCGGGCCCTAAATCCATTGAATCTGACTCACATCGCGAATGGAGGAGTCCGAGTGCCCAATGCGGTAGACGACGATTTCCTTGGGGAATGCCTTTCCGTGTTCCTTCATGTACTTGCCAATCACTGTCTTCACGATATCCGGGGCCACGAGAATAATCTGAAATCATGAAAATGTAGAATTGACGATGCTCGATTTCCCCACGTTGTCGTAGCGCGCCGGCATGAAGGCGAAATCACCAAGAAATGCCATCGGCTCTTTGCTGTGGTTGGAGCAGTACTGAAAATGATTTGTTGATTCTGGGTTTGACACGAATGCGGACTTCTCAAAACTCGTCTCGCAGAAAAAGTAGTTTATCTTTTCGAGAGAAGAAAGGAAATATGCTCTTTTACTCTCTCTCTCTCTCAATGTGGCACATTATTATTTCTGCCGGTTTTTGCGGGTCGAGTTTTGAGAAGTCTGCACGAATGACAGAAGAGCCCACTCCGACACAGGTGGGACGACTCTTTCCCTGCACGGCCTCCCTCGACATGACGATGCCGATGTACAGTCGGTTGGGAGAAGTCCAATTCCTGCAAAACATCTGTTTGTCTGCTTGCAGAGCAATAGCCTACTTGTAGCTCTGCCCATGAGCTGGATTGCATACGATGTTGTTATTGAGGCCGCCATTCTTGCAGTTCATCTTGTGGACGATGTTCTCGAGCGTGGCCGATCTGCCCTCCTTCAACACTGCATTCACCGTCTTCGCCTGCAGCTCCTGCGTCACCACTTCAAAATCACATTCCGCCATCTTCAAGTGCTCTGAAATTTGTTCAATCTAGGAAATAGTGACGGGATAAAGTTCTCCGTACCGTGGAGGTCGAGCTTCTCGTCAATCACGAAGATGGCGAATTGAGCGCCCAACTTTCTGCTTCTCTCGACGGTCCTGAAGATCCCCACTTTGTCCGATTGAGCGACTTTGTGGACCTCGAGCGGCATGGGAAGGTTCATCCCCTTCGATTGGCACGTCAGAATGAGTCTCTCGACGAAACCCCTGAAATGCGCTGTTTTTCACAAGCATGAAGTTGAAGAATGAGGAAAGACGAGTGAAATTGACTGAAGTCTGCACACTCGCCTGATATCCCTTTCACTGAGCTGCAATGCAGTGCGCATCTTCTCGTGATGGCCGGACCCGGACTGGAAGGGCACGTAGTAGATCGCCCATTTCGAGATGACTGCAGGAATCAGGTACTTCTGAAATGGGAAAATTCGAAAAGAAGGGAAATGGAGAAAACTGACAGCGCCCGGAGGAGTTCGCCACATCGCACCGCCACTTGAAAGGTCTCCACGACCGTGTTGGATCTGAGGAGCTTGCAGAATTCGAGCAGGCACCTGTACAATTCGGTAATTCATTTGGCTGTCAAAATGGCGCATACCTTCATTCCAACGTTGTCCACAACAATGCCCGTTCCAGTAATCAGGTTATTGTTCTCGTCGGACAGACAGGTGGCTTTGTGCATTCCAGCAATGTTTGCACGACGAACAGAAGGAGGCACAATGCATTGCTGAAATTGGTTCATTCGTTCAAATTTCTTAGGAAGTTTACTCGGTGTATAAATTGAAGGTTTGCTATGGAAATGATAGAAAGGCCTAAATAGTGTGACTCTGTTCCAAAAGATTATTTTGTTTTGCACAGGGTTGCAAATTTTTGACACAACACCATACGAAGACACGAAAAAATGGATCGTGTAGTCTCTTTTCAAAAATCCATATGCCAATTTTTGAACGATGTTCCTCGGTACGTTTTCCCTTTCGAGTCGGATCTTTTGAAAACAATGCGATACTATTTTTGTCGTGTCTAAAAGTTTCAACTCTGGTTTTGTGCCAAACATTGAGTTGGGGCTAGCCCAACACTAACTTTTACATTAGGGTATTTTCAATTTTTAAGCCGATTGAGTTTCGCAAGATTAACAGAAGAATTGCTCACCGAAGTGATCTCAGCAGCCTGTGCCTTGCAGAGCTGATACAGGGCCACTCCCGAATTGCCCACGAGCCACAACAACTCGATCGGCATGTGGAACATCGTCTCGTCGTGCTTGCCGAGAGTCTTCCTCTGCTCCTTGATGTTCTCGTTGGCCTCTTCCTCGGTTTCCTTGTTCTTCTTCTCGATCTCAGTCGGACTCTTCTTCTTTCTCTTCAATTTGAGCAGAGGCAGGCCAGGAAATCTGAAAGCAATCACAGTTGACGTTGAATGATATCGGTTCCTTGTGGATACCATTCTCTTACCCTTTCCACCTTCCTATAACTACCACTCACTTTTCTGAGGAATAGTATGGAACAAGAAATGAGTGTGGTTAACTGGTAAAGCCATGATTCTGTTAATTTTTTGAATTTCCAAATTCGATCCAAAATATCTTAAAGCAATGAATTCGCTTTGAATCGAGAGAATAGATACACGAACTTCAAATCGAAACTCGTGTATTCGTAATCAAGAAAAATTCCTACTCGAGCTGGATGTTGTATCGCTCGCGGAAGTACTGCTTGACAGTGACTCTGCGTGCTTGACCCTCCAAGTCGAACTCGTGAGTCAGGGAATTCACATTGGCCAATTCAGACACGAAGTAGCGTCTCTTCTTGCTGCCATGCTGCGACTCCACGCGAAAATCTGCAAACAAAATCGCATTTGTTATTTGTCTATGACAGAGGGAATGCATGCCACTGCGCATCAAAATTGTTAAACTAAAGTATTTCTAGGCAGAAATGCATCGAAGCCTAATTATCTACGAAACATCACTAAATTAAACTAAATTATTTCAAGATTTCCCTAAAATTCCACCCTCAAGCTAGGAATAACATGTATAATCAAATATGTAAATGAAGATTCGAAGGGTATTCAACTAATTCGAGACATTAATATTCAAGTCCAGTGCATTTATTTGACTTAAACTTATCCTTACCCTACCCTTACTCACCTATCCCTATCATAAATAGTTCGCGATTGCTATTTTCATAGCCATTCCGAATTAGAGATGCTTCGATACGAACAATTTTATGATTGAAATAGAGTCATACCGTGGAGATGAGAGAACAGTTCGAGTTCAGCCCCGGAGAGCTGCTGCCTCATTCTGGATTGCTCACTGATCAGGGACAGGAGAGGCCCTTCCACCTGGGACACCATTTTGTGAGCTGAAAGGAGTCGACCATAAGATCATAAGTCTGTCTACTACAGAAGTGTCGCGGAATTCGCTCGAATTGCAGCATTTCGAGATCAAGTTTTCTCAATTCTTTCGAATCAAGACCATCAAAAATCGTCAAGATTTGGATTTTATCTTCAGACTCTTGGCAAACTGACTGTCTATGACGACTGCCGAGTGAACATGTCCGAAGCCTTGGGGCCCCTGAACGAGTCGGATTCCCTTGGACATCCCGATCTTCAATTCGATGTGGCCGTCGATGACGGGGCAGTCGAATGGAGTGAATCCGTGTTTCTTCCCATCCAGCAGATAGACTTTGCCTCGACGAACCAGGAATTCAGACCTGAAAATTAGATAATAGGAATGAAGTGTGGAAAAATCACAAAACTAACGTGTTATTGAGGCAGTATTGAATGAGCACGAGTTCGGCGAAGGTCACATCCGAGTTGGAGCCGCTCGAGTAGTAGGCCAAATGACGCATAATGCTCTCCCTCTTGATTGACATCCGAAATGATATCCATTATACCATCTTTCTAGGTCATTTCTTCGCCTCTTCAAGTCATTTCACTACATACTTTACTCGGAATGTAACTTCTGATTCTAAATGGTTTGATGAAAAGACCACTAGGTGGACTTTCCCACAAATAGGATAGGGGTAAGCCTAGTTTTGTGCTTATTCTAGTAATCTTTTCATTAAATCTTCTAAATATCCTTTTTTCAAACCATGACTGAAGATAGCTGCATAATCAATGTCCGGTCTGGATCTACGAAACCTTCTTCCTGCCGAGAGGTTCCTATTATAGGAAGGGTTCCGGGAGTTCCATAGATCCGTGTACAGAACAGAAATTCACTGTTCATTTCTCATGGTGGTAATTTTGGTAGAGGAATCACAAACTGTGAAGACGTATTCATCCTAACCTGGTAGGAGTCCTCGACCTTGTTGACAGTGAAGAAGATCATGTCGAATTGATCTGCAGACAGATCTTCTGCTTCCTTTCCCGCCACGGTGAACGTGAAGCTGTCCTGAACTAGGCACATCATTTCAAAATATGGAGTCATCGTTTTCTGTGTTCATTTTAGTGAAATCAATTTTCCTACTTTCAAAAATGTGAAAACTTTTGAGACACAAAACGCATTTCACATTCAAACTGTATCAGATAGGAGAATGTTTTGATTATTAACTATATATTGCAATTATAGCTGAAAGAACTTTTTTTTTCTCATTAATTTGGCGCTTTCAGCGATGCGCATACCTGCTGAGTGCCAGCGAAGAAATCCATAAGCGAGTAGATGACGTGCCCCCCGTCATAGTAGACCAGGCCGGCCCGCTGGAGTCTGGCCTCGTTCCTCAGCAGGTATTCCCAGATTCGCAAGCAGCGACGACTCGCGTTACTGTCCACCGACTCGATCGTATCTGGGCGGGGCTCGAGGAAGTCGTATTCCTGCTCCCTCTTGACCCCTCTTACTTCCACGTGACACTTGTAGCTGAAACAAAGACATTTATAGAAAGTCGATCAATGAGTCGAATTCTCCAAAAACAGTTCGCAAGTTTAAAGCATAATGCGAGAAAAAAGTGACGAGATAACATGGGGGAAGTGCGATGGCGGCAAACAGGAGAGAATACTTCTTGCTTTTTTTCGTCGTCTTTCACCGCATGTTCCTATGCCATTTGGTCGCTTTTCTAACACCCCCGTTTACACACATGCGGGTCGAGAATTTGGAGAAGTCTGTCAATGAAGCCAATGACGTACGCCGTGTAGCTCTCGGCCGGAAGAGCGAGCCCGAACGCGTTGGTGAACACAGTCAGATCCGGAGCACTTGCATCTGGCTTGGGAGAGAGAGGGGCGGGTGCCTCTTTCATGCTGCCCACTTTGCCGCCCATTTCCTTGATTTTCCCTTCGGCGAACTTCCTTCCTTCAGTGCCAGTGATCGCTGAAACAATCGTCTATTTTCATAAATCTGTCTTCAAAAGCAATCTGCATTTGACGCGTAATGACGAAACACGATAGGAATTGATGAAAACTTGGAAAGGTAACATATAATCGTGCAGTTACCAGAAGAATATGTGGGAAAAAAGCTCCACCCTGCCCTTACCCTATACTATTTCCTTCATGAGTACGTGTTGTTACTAATACAAGTCGCCATCGATTATTTTTCGTTTTTTTCCCATTTCCTTCTAAGGTCGTGAACTCGACGAATTCCAATTTCGTCCACTAGTCTTCACTCACTCGTCTTCCCAAGAAATCCGCTGCCGCTGCTGCTCCCTTCCGAACCCTCGTTCTGCTCGCCTGCAGCCCCATTCCGCGGTTTGTGTCCTGGCGGCAGCCTCGCTCCGCCTGTCGGCTCTCCCTTGAAGTTGACGCCGAGGCGGCTCTCATCCGCATTACCCATCATCTTTCTTTCCAATTGGTTGGGTGCTTGGAGTTCTGAATTCATATAGGTTAGAATTTCAAGAACGAAAAGACAAATTTAGGCCAAATTCGAAGAACTGCAAAAAAAAAAAAAAATAGAGAAAGTATAAAAAGAAGAACATGAAAACCATGTGAATCCGAGCTCTAAATGAGCAATGAAATTTTCGAGGAGTTGATCTTTCAAAATAACAAAAGTTCAGAACCAAGAAATTGGAAAATTTCGTAAATTTTAGGAGAAGTAAAGAATAAAATAAAGGTTGGAAAACCGTATACTCGTCGAATGAATCATGCTGTTATCGCACAGTAGATTTATAGCTTTATTCGACGTCGGATTCAGAATAGAAAGGAAAAATTTACGAATGTTGGGAAAAAATTTCAAAAATCGCAAGGGAATTGAAAAAAAAATCGAAAATGAGCTGGAATTGAGAAATAAATGAAGGCGATTTTCGCAAGCCGCTTGCCACAAGCGGCTTTCGTTGCAACATTTTCTCTTTTACAGTTTCCACTTTTCCTCTTTCTTCTCTCGTCTATTCGTTAGAAGAAATCTGTCAAGAGCGTCAAATTTTCATCAGAAACCCGATGTTCAGCAACAGACCAGCGACACGAGTTCGGCCTCTTTACATTTTGAAACTGATGATACTTGGATTCGTCACTTTTTATTTTTTATCCTTAGGCCGCCTTCTAGAAGATTTCTTGTGAATTGCTATTCGAAAACCTAGCTTTCAGTGAACAAACTCATATCTCTCGATCAGATTTGTTCTAGAATTTCGTCCTCTCGCAATCTCAATAAGTTTGGCTATAGTTTCTTGTTTTTCCCCATTCAGCTCTGAAATTCTGATTGCCACTGTCAAAACTTCTAAAATTTCACTTCTTAAATTCTTTACTAGAAATCTACAAATTTTGAGATACGTTTTTCGAAATGATCACTAATTATCGTACTTTCCGGAATAACTCACTTCAGAGTGGATATTTTCGAGAATTGTCTTTATCATATTTATTGAAATTTTTAATAATAGTTAAGTAAAGATAATACCCATAAAATATAATGTGCCAAATAAAAGGGTACATGGTATTAAACTGGATTATTTCAATTTGAGTGTTCCGACTTCGCGCCATTTATTCGTTTGTGGATCGTATTCCTCCATTGAATTACAAAAATATCCATTACGAAATCTGAAATCCAAGTTAACAAATATTTCGTATAAAGATATGCAAAATCGCAGCTCACCCTCTAATTGCATATAATTTCCCGCTAGCGACAATGAGCGAATGAATCCATCTAGCATAGTTCATATCAGCGATTAGAGAAATTCGACTGTCAACTGGAGCTGAGGGGTCGAAACACAGACAGGTTTTGAATGTATTTAAAAAACTAAATATATAATGATACATTATTTATCATACAAAATTAGTGACTTCTCTCCTCCAGTTATGTAAATTCTTCCATTTAACGATGCAACTCCGAAAGAACCTCGTTGTTCTGAAATCTCTCCGATTTCAATCCATTCCAGTTCATCATCTGATAATCGATATATCTTTCTATTTGCATAACCACCAATAACTGAATATCCATAATTACAATAATGAATATGCTATAATGTGACCATATAAAACTCCATCGCATGTTATTGTTTGAGCCTCTTCAATTGGAAGAGGAAAAGCAGGTCCTGCTTCCCATTTTCCATCTATTAAAACCTGAATAAATTATTTCATGAATTTCGTCCGATCTTCTTACATTCACACGATTAGTACTTATGTTAGTTTTAGGATCCCTTCCACCCAAATAATACAGTTTGTCTTTGAAATAAGCCACAAATGCATCACTACGCCATTCAGGAGGATCTGGACCTGTAAAATTCTTTGAATCGATAATTCGTGGATTTGTTGAGCAGACCTCTTGAGATTTGTCCAGTATTCAAGTCATATATTTCAAATGATTTCTTTTCGTAGTTAATTCCAAAAATCTGAAGCCTAAGATTTATTCAAAATAACGAGCATACGAATTTACTTTATTCTGTGTAGTTGCTACTTGATATGGCATATACCAATTGTGGAATTTGGCAGTTTCTTTTATTGAGCAGGTAAATGAATTGAACAAGCATATTCTTCCTTCTTTTTCACCATTATTTCGATAGCAAACTAAATTATTACGAATCGTTTCAAAGTCTCTTACTGAGCTTTTAATATTATTTCTTACGATAGAATAAAATTCTCCTATCGAGTGCTATCGGCAGATGTCTCTTGATTATTTGCATCATTCTTTTGTTAGTTCGGGCCAATTGTCTCAGATCTTTAGATTCGGGATATTCGCAGATCAACAATATTATTTCGACTGGTAAATCGGCTAGCATCTTTGTTAAGTCTTTGTTAAGAGATCTAAACAATCACTATAGTATTATTTCGAAATGGAAATAGTAAAAGAGTATTGATTGAATGAGAAAATCTGCAATTAACGAGTTTGAAATTGGTCATTGAAGAAAGGAGAATGAAACTACTAAATTGATGCTTCCTATTTTTATCCGACTAAAAATTGATTCCTAAAACTTGAAGATAGATGCTGAAATAAAACTATCTGTGTATTTACTTATCGATTATAAACGACGCAAATGACACCTCGTATCACCAAGTATTTTTCATGATTACTAACGTTATGATATCGTTTCTATTGCTACTAAAAGCCTGTTGAATTTCAAAATGAGCTATTTGGAAGATAGGAGATTGCTCATAACATTCATTCGCGCTGATGATACATAGTCTGATAACAATCGAGTTGTTGAAATTTGAGTTTTTTTTTTTTTTTTTTTTCGATATTTGGTCTAACACAGAATATACTTTTGAAATATTAATAACACCAGTTTTGGATGAACTTAATAAAATATCACTATTGAATACATGATACGAAGATTATTTTGTGATCGTTGTAAATATATGTAACCACCACAAATCACTTGATTAGATGTTTCATCTGACATACACATATGTGCCTACCATGTATAAAAGATAACTGACAGAAGTAACTAGTCTTTTTATTAGTCAATGTTGAAGCCTGCAAACGCGCTCCATTGCTAATCCAGCTGTCACAGATTATCATTTTCATCCATATGTTTTTTGCCCAAGTTAGAAAGGTAAGAAAAATCTTTCAAAACATTTAGAAATTATCAAGAAATAAAAGTAATAGCAAGTAAGACATTCCTTCCCTGTCTTTCATAAGCGAGAAAGAGTCACGTCCAACGGTGAATTCGTTAGCAAATGAAGGACAAATACAGACCGCGTCAAATGACTAACTTTGCGCGGAATAGACCGTTTTCAAAATCTAAGCAGAGTTAGAATATGAACGATAAGGTTTTTCATGTGGTATAGGTTTAATAAGTCCATAATGAATTTTCCACCAATTGTGTCATATTTTCAAAAGTGCGGTGCCGTCTACCTTCTCTCCATCAATTATCTTGGTCATTCTTTTCATTTAATTGTCATTTGCAATTCGTGCAAAGGCAAAGAACAATTGGTTGAATGCGCGTAATTCATCCGAGTTACTCTCTTCTCTCCTTGCGTCTGCTTCGCAATTCTTACGTCTCCCTCTCGTCCCTCTAATGGTCACTTGCTTGTCTGCTTGCCTGCCTGTGGTCATTTTCCTTCCCTCTTCCCTCCTGACTTCCACCTTCCAGTCTTGTCAAAGTCAACTTCTTCCCTGCTTACCTGTTTTCTTTTCCTCCTTCCCTCATGAATTCCAATTAGCCGGTAACTTCTCCCTTCTTTCATTTCGCATTGTCATTTCTGCGAGAAGCAATGACTTCATCTAAATTTCAACTGCCAAACAACTCGAGGATTGACTCGTTCAAGCTGATCTGCAATAAATGAACAGGAATTGGGCTGCGCGGCTAATTCAATTCAATCATGACTGAGGTATATAAATTTCTTCAATTATGAAGATTATCAATCTAAAAATGACTTCGTTTGAATGGAACAAAAGCCTATGCCAAAGTCATTATCAATCTGCTTGATAAAATCACGCGTTTCGATACAGTTCTATTTTGTCCCAACCAAATGGATTGTGTATTTCCAGATGCGAACCCCGACATTCATCTCGTCATTCTTCTACCACTACGGCCTGTTTCTGAGCTCGCACCCGCATTTGTTCCTCTTCCTGCCCCTTTTGCTCACCTCACTCACACTCTACCCCATGCTCATGTCCATCAGTCAGCTGCATTCCCAGTCCTCCATCGGCAACATCCAAGCCTTCACTCCCTCAAATTCCATCTTCCATTCCACAAAGGCTAAGTAAGAAAATTTAATGTTTTAATGAGTATAGATAGAAGACAATGGTCATCAAGAGTGCACGAAGTTTCATTTTCGATAAATTCAAAGTCGAAACTGTTAAAAAACAAAACCCTCGAAGTCGAAGTTCGTGCACCTCTGATATGCTATTAGGAAAAAGGTGGCTTGCGAAATGTACAACCCCAAAGAAATAATATTGCAGAATGAGGTAAACGGAAGATCGGTAATGGAAATAAGCTAAATTATGAGAAGATCGTTTACAAAATTTCCAAAACTTGTTGTGTATTTTGCAAATTACTCATTTGCTTTTAGTTCCATGTGATTTTTCAGAATGGCATCAATATTCCCCGATGGCGGCTACTTTTCCAAGCGAGACTTTTTGTCCCCCAACCTGCGAGTGGTAATTCTGAATGTGCCTTCCAAGCTGTTCGAACCGTCGTTCATTTCTGCCTACGCTCTGCTGCGCAATAAATTGGAGTCTGTCAAGGTATTCTTTAGCCTTTTCAATTTAGCGAAATGACGCCGACAATAATTAGATGTTTTTTTTGCTGAAGTTGCATCATTGCACTAAACTCTAGTTTTTACTGCTATTTTTATTAGTCTTCTGAAAGCGATTTGTCCCGAAAAAAAAACCCTTAAATCTTTTTGAATAAATTAGGAGGTGAAATTTGGTTTATTTTATGATACTGTAGCGAGTCAGTTTCAAAATTGCGACATTCATGATGTTTCTCAATGCCATTATCAGTATCTGGATTTTATGTTGTCCAATGCTAAATATAAAAATGAACCACAATATCCATGATTTTACAGACAGACAAGAACGTGACATATTCGACAGCCTGTGGAATTTCGGCTATGAGTTCCTCTTCTCACTGCGGAGTCGATCCTTTCCTTCTGCTCACAGCCACAAATCTGTCGATCACATATCCTTATGCTGCTGTGTCTTTCGGGTAAGAAAATTTTCTGCTTGGTTCACTATTAATCAAGACTTGTACAAGATGTACCAAACATCTGGTCCGCTTTTACATCTGAATTTATTACTGTAGAAAATGGCCTAATTTTAACCAAACGATATGAGGCAATGTCGTTGATAAGTTTGAATTTAGGGGATGTGAAAGTCAGGCTTTCAAAAAATGTTTACCTTTCGAAAGTTTAGTACAGAATTTTTCTAAAATACTTTTAGCGGCCCAGACTTTTGGCGCATCTTGGGGATTTTTAAAATGTTTTATTTTTTGAATCAGAATGCTTATCTTACATATTGGAATTTTCATTCCTAAATGATAATAAACCAGTTCAACTTGAAGCTCGTTTGCTCGAATAATCAATCTTGGACCGATATTTGGAGGCGCTCGGACGACGAAGCAAGGAACTTTGAAGGATGCAAAATATATCAGGTTATCTAGAATTTATTTTAGAAGTTTTACCACTTGAAAAATCTTTAGAATGGTCTTTGATTTTCCTCCCGACATCGATACTTTTCAATTCGACGAGAAGTGGATGCAAATAATCGATGAATTTTCATCAGAAACACAGATTACGTCATTTTTCTGGTCTCCCTTTCAGTACGAAAAGGATATGAAAACGATCGTTACGACTAGTTCAAGGTAACTTTTTCTTTATCAAAATTCATCATTACTTTGCATTTTCAGATTAATCCCAGTTTTGTTCGCAGTACTCGTCACATTCTCCTTCTGTGCGTTCTGGAACAGAGAAGACATTGTTTCTTCTAAATCCCTCGTAGCTGTTTGGGGAGTCATTTCTGCAGGTGAATTACAAACTCCTCACTTTGATTGATCATTCATTTTCAGTATTTGGAATCACAACTTCAATCGGCCTGCTTCATCTGTTTGGCATCAAACTGTTGCCGATAGCCATGTTCACGCCTTTTCTAGTGTTATGTGAGTTTAAAAAAAATAGTTTCGAGTAATATTTATTTTTCTGATAGTAGGATATATCTTGAATGGTTTATTAAAACGATCCCATTATTTTTCATTTTTAATTTTTGATCGGACTCATCTATCGACTGACACTGATTATAAGGACAGTTTGTAAATGACGGAATAATGGAGCGAAATGCTCCCCTTGTTTGCACAACAGGAACGGACAAAACTTTGACTTTGTCTTTGAAGTTCTTAAATCCAAGTCTTTGCCCGTCTCTGCTGTCTAATTCCTATCAATTTCTATTGTTTCGTCGTTCCGTCAAATACGTCGCCATTATCACAATATCATGATTATTAACAATCAAAAACAACACTATTAGTCTGTGCTACACTCCATTTGCACGAGATTAAAGTGGAATCAATATACCGTAATTTGATGCTAATGGAAATGACGATTAAATTTTGAAGAAAAGATGGAATAAAGAACTCGCTCGGGACTACGGTTATCGATTTTTAGCTCTTTCTTTAACTTTCATTTGTCCTGATTTAATTTGTACTGATCGTTAATAACACGAAATAGTGATTATAAGTAAATTGCAGCAATTGGCATCGACGATGCGTTCATTCTCTTGTCCAGTTGGAGAAGTGTCTCTCGAGGCTATGCAGTGAGGAGACGCGAGAAGATAAACCAATCCGTGGAAGAACTCTTTGCTGAGGCTGTAAGGTAACTTTTTTTTAATGATCCTCTTCTAACTTTCTGAAATCATTCAAAGCGAAAGCCATCATGCCAAAGTTGTTAGTTATTTTCTATTGTCCCTCAAATGATAGATTGCAGAAAGAAGGGGGAAGGGGTACCAGCGAGATTAACCATTATACCTCTGCGTCTTTGCCCCTTCTGCCTTCTACTTCATCCTTCGCAGATACGCGTTGCATCCCTCTTTGAAATCTATCATTTCGGAGACAGTAGAGAGTACAAACCAAGGGTCGACGAAACTTTCAGTTTCGAAAACCGAGAATTTTGATCGTTTTTGGGCACCGAAAGTTCCGGTTTTGGCTTAACTTTCAGGTTTTTCTTTTCGAAAATCAAAAATCACGTTCGGTTTCGATTTCTGTTTTTCAAAGTTTCGACTTTCGTCCACCCCTGTTGCAGATAAGGATATCTTCGAATTTCAGCGATGCCGGTCTGTCACTGCTTTGCACAACGATTTCCAATTTAGCTGTCTATTCCATTGGATGTTTATCAGGTGAGGATTTTCAACATTCCATCTTTGATTTCTTTCCTGTTAAAGTTTATATATTTCATGGTTTTAGGAACTCATGCAATTCATTTATTCTGTCTTCTAACAAACTTGTCATTGGTCCTGGTATTCAGCTTTCAAATGTCCCTGTTTCTGGTAGTTTTGTATTTCGATGCAAGAAGGGAATTCAGTGGCAGGCATCCCCTTTTGTTCACACTTGACACAGGCATTCTTTCTGCATTAAACAACTTTCAACCTCTATATTTTCAGATAAGTTTCCCCGTCGCAATTCTCATTGTTACTCGAGTCCTTACTGTCCTTCTGCATTTGTTCGATCTCCACTTTACCTGACGATAATCGTTGGAACATACCTTCTCTATCTTGCAGCAATTGTCTACAGTTATTCATACAAAATGGAGTTCGGATTGGAGTTGTCATCTCTGCTTCCTTCTTCAACGAGGTAAGTCAATTCGCGAATACGACAATTTTTAGAAGTATCATGCATATTTCAGAACTCATGCATATCTGCAAGTATATGAACGTCACTTTTCTAAGTATTCAACTCCAATGGAAGTACTCATTTTGCCTGAGCTTCCCTATTGGAAACGGTCTGTCAGGCACACAGTAATATCTGAAGTTTATTCCTAATTAATTTAAAATTTATCTGGGAAAATATTTGAAAATAAAAGAATCATTCATTTTGTTCAGATAATCAACCTTCTAAATTCACTAGAGAATACGGCATTCACAATGAAGGCTAATTGTTGGCTGAGAGACTTTGAGAGTTTTCTAACTGGTAGATTAGTTCTTTTTTGATTTCGAAATAGATTTTTTTCCAGGTGCATTGCTCCCTTCTCCAGATGACCCTTCTTCATTTTCTTCATTTCTGTATCTCTTCTTTCAGCATCCTCTCTATAGGCAAGAAAAAAACCTTTTCTGTTAATGATTCAAAATAGCTTAAAAAATTTGTATTTGTAGCAAGTACTCATCAGATGTGAATTCTACTTCTGGCTCACTCGCATTTTCGAGATTCTTCCTGCCACTTCGCAATGTCAATGCTTCTTCGAGGTTTGACCGTCTTTGTACATGTTGTCATTGTATATCCTTCAGAGGCACAGCTTATTTCTCGATCAAATCCCTTCTCCATTCGACTTCCACAGCCAATTCCGTTTCCTTGCTGGCCTACGATGTCTCATTCCCTCTCGTCGAAAGCTCAACCTCAATCAACATCGAATTGCTGCTGAATTTTCTATTGATAGGTAACGAATTTGTCTTCTAAATTATTTGCTCATCTCATGATAGCTAGAAAATTATCTAATTCTCAATATATCATCTCAGAGCATTCAGTAATTGTACAGGGTGTTCCATAATTACTCACCGTCACTTATTTCAAATCGTAGGTGTTGAGTCTAGCAAATAATCAGAAATGCTATAAATAGGATAGCATTTTGAAGCTATGTATCAGTAGATGATGAGAAAATTTTATCTTATCACGACTACATTCTTATCACTGATAATAGACTGATTTCTTGTCGTAACTTGTCAACAAAAATAACTATCATCGTTAAATCTGAATTCTGGCCGCGTAAGGATTGTTTGAAACAACGAAAATTTTGGCTTAAATTAATCTCGTAGATCTATTTATGAAATACATTCATATTTCACAATGCTCCTCACTATTGTTAACCACCTACTTTATTATTCAAAGTATTGAGGCTTTCTCTTTGTAAAGTCTGCGACAGCATACTTGGAGAAGATGATACCGTAACTTCAACATAGTATTTTCAGATTTCATGAAATTCAGCATGAATACTAATTTTGATACGAGGATTTCAAAATGGGCAAATTTAGCTGATATTAATCTAGAGTATCTGAAATACAACGACTTGAATAGAGTGGCGGATAATTATGGAACACCCTGTAGCTCTTAATTCTGTTAACATTATCCCTCGTTCAACAAAGGCCATTTGTATCTGTCATCAGGTGATCACCATCAGGGCTGTACAAAAGTTGCGATTGTTTTTGAGCACCGCAAGATTCGATTTCGGTTTCGGATTTTTTTCAAATCTGAAAAATCGCTTTCGGTTTTTCAAAACTTTTATTTTTATACAGCTCTGGTTACCATCACTATTTGCATTTGTCACCAGCTATTTTTTAACTTTCCTACACTTCCTAATTTAAAATCAGTTGACAAACGAATGGTGGTGTATCAGCTGGTGGCAAGTTCCAACAGGTCATGAAGAAAGCATTGAATTTGGCCATTTCAGGCGCGAGTAGTGTGCTGTCAGTGGGAGTCCTTGTACCGTCCCTGTTCGTCTGCCTGTGTCTTCTCCTCATGCTCATCTCCATCAACCTGGGTGTGTTTGCCTCCCTCTTCCTCTGCTCTGCCAGAGTCGATGTGGTCACTTCTCTGGCAGCTCTTCTGTCGATTGGATATTCAATCGATTACACTAATCATCTGCTAGTCCATTATCACTCATCTAATCTTGGTTAGTTGAACTTCAATAGCAAATAGCAAATTCTTTATCCATAGTGTTCTTCCTTAATGTAATTGGTTTATCAAATCTCGGAAAAATCTTGCTAAAGAACTCTAAATGAATGGTGAAATTCTATTTGTCTCTGAATTCAGAGCCTAGTTTCAATAAATCTCAATTCATGATAATTTCAGACACAGCTCTATCTCAAATTTCCCGTCCGATAATCTACTCTTCCATATCAACCGTCCTTGGAGTTCTGACTTTATTACCATTACAGGTATCATTGCCATTTCCAATTTGCTCGA
This sequence comes from Diploscapter pachys, assembly GCA_002287525.1. Taxonomy (NCBI): domain Eukaryota; kingdom Metazoa; phylum Nematoda; class Chromadorea; order Rhabditida; family Rhabditidae; genus Diploscapter; species Diploscapter pachys. The sequence continues at coordinate 32,954 of LIAE01010516.1, read as the reverse complement.
TTAGTCATTCCTTTCAGGGTTATATCACGTATTCGTTCATTCTCTGCGTGGTTTTCGTCACGATTTTCGGCTGTCTGCACTCGCTTTTCGTCGTACCCGTTTTTATCCATTTCACTGCCAATTTTCGTGCATATCTTATGTAGAGCTAACTACCTGAGGCGAGAAGCAAGGAAAGGAAGGACTGGTTGTTGAATCACGGAAAGGGTTGAATGCATCAAGGGGTTTGATAATGAGAGGTACGTTAGAAGCTGGAGGATTGCTAAGCAAATTGATATATATGTGGATTGATAAATCAGAGAAGGGTCAGCTATTCTTGTCAAGTGAGTGGGTGTGCAGTCTCGAGGCCTTGTTTCATGGATGCAGCGATGCTGCAGCCAGAGCCGAAAAAGGGGTGAGCAGAAGAGAAAGGAATTGGCAATGAGAGAGGGAAAGGGAAAAGGAAGGGAAAGGAAAAGGGACTGCCAATGGAAAGGGAAAGGAAGAGGGGAGAAAAGGGGATTCGGGACTCGAGACAGAGACAGAGACAGAGGGACTAAAGCCTTCAGGCTGAAGGCCTGAAGAGAGTGATCGATACGAAAGAAAGCCCCCTCCCCTTTTCCTCCTTTCCATAGAGGGGAGAGCCACAGTCAATAACTCAGCCGGCTCTGCTCCAAGCCATGCAGCTTTGCCCCTCTGCCTTCTTTGCAAAGGATTCCTCTTTTTATCCTCCCCTTTCGCTATTTATCGTATCTTCCTCTGCCCTCTCCAATTCATCCACTCCCTTCCCTCCCTTTTGATATTCTCTAATTAACTCTGCTCTACTCTGCATGCAACTCATAGACCATTTATCATAAAACATTTCTGCCCTTCCCTTCAGATGCAATCATTCGCTGCTGCTGCTGCATCCTCTCTCATTCTCTGCGCATCTCCTAATTAATCCATTCTTGTCCTGCTTTTAAATTGTCGCAAAACTATTTATTCGAAAGGAATTTGTTGTAAATAAACTCGACGAACCTTCTCAGCACTTTTAGTACTTGATACAAAATTAACAACTGAATTTTGCATTTTTTGCACACACACACCTTTGGCTGAATAATATTACAATTAGGTTTAATTGATGTAATCATTTTCTTGAAAAATTCATTACCGTTGAGCCGAGAAAATTGTAGGTCAATGACGAGAGATAATTTGAGAAAAGTATGAAACTCTTGCATCAGTTATTTCATTCATCCAATTTTGAAAAAAATTCGATCATTTTCTGTGAAATGTGAATAATTTTAACTAGAGAAAAGCTGATCTTCATTCATTCACCTGCTCTTTCATCGTTAAAGTTTTATGCGATCACTTTAAAATGAAACTAGGACCATAGTTTTTGTTGAAATTCTTCTTTAAATTCTTGAAGTACCAAGAATTTGTTGTTATCATGACCAAATAAGAGATCTAGCATAAATAATTTACGTTGAAAACGAAAAATTACGATCGTAGTCTAAAGAGTCAAGGCATTTCTCTTTTCGACATTTTGTTTTCACATATCATTTTATTCGTTTAATGCTGGGAACGAGGTTCTCTTTAAAAATATACATTATTCATGCATATAAAGCTGATCCTCCCATTAAGTTCGAAATAAAAGCAAATGAAGCTATGAAAACACTCGGGGAAATATTTATCAGAAAAAAGATCTTGTTTTCATCATCATCTTTAATCTTCGTATTTTTATTACAAGCTTTTCCCTGATATATTGTAGATGACCGATAACTTGAGACGAAATAAATCATGCAAAAATTCGAATATACAAAGTATTCACTGCGTATGCACAGATAGTTGTCACGTTCATTCATTAAATCGACGAATTGTCGTAAGGTTTGCTGCAAACAACGCGCTAATTCTGCGCATCAAAATTAAAATTGCATTTCATTTTTCTTCGTCACAAGTTATCGGTCATTAGCAATAAGTTATTTTTTTCAGGAAAAAACTACCTCACTTATTTTAAATGCTATCATAAAACTTGTTATTTTGAGTTTAGTTTACTTAGATCATATGAATTCTCCTTTACGAGACTTCCATTTCATATCATAGATGAAATGATTAGTGAATATTAATACAGATTAGGAAAATATGAATCAGAATCGAAGAAAGAACAATTAAAAATCTATGCTGTATCAGTTTCATGCGTTTATTTCTGATCATTTTTTTCTCGATTCTTACAGAAAACGATATTTAATCGCTATTGACTTTTCTCAAAATTCATTTTGTCTGTAATTTTTCTCTAATCTCTCGCTACATTCTTGTTGGCAAGAGTTTCTGGCACTTCATTTTCATATGCAACGCTTGAAGTTTGTGGTTTATTCGGACGCCGGAATCCCCCCTTCCCTTTCTTGATTCAACAAACGTTTCAGTTAGATAGAATTGAGTATTCGAGATTTTCTTATTTGCATTTTTCTGTGGATTTCCCTCCTCGAACCCATTGGTCTGTTAGGTTTGTGCATTCGTCTCTATGCATCTCTCCCTCTACGCAGCTTGCAATGAATATCCCGTTTCTGGTTGTTGGCAATATGTCATTCGGATGAGGCAATGATTTGCCCGTTCTCGAAAGCACAGAAACACAGGGACAGGGAGCAAGGGTCCTTCAGGCTGCAGACTCGCATCTCCCCTCGCCTGTTTTTATTTCCTCCTCTTTTCCTTCTTTCTGTTGCTTCACCCCTTCACCCTTCTCATTGGAATTGACTCGTCCCCTGCCATCCTTGCCATCTCCTGTCCTTCTGTCCCATTCCCCTTCCCTTTCAGATGCATATTCGTTCCCCCTTCCCTTTCCCGCATATATTCCATCCTTCCATCCATCCATACCTTTCTTCTTTCCTTCTCAAGTCTTTGCTTCTTATTTCCATTCTGCTATTCTCATAGCTTCATTCCATTCTGCATTCAGCATTCGGATCTGAGTCCTCTCCTCTCTCGTATTTGGCAGCCCTTCCCCTACGCATTGCTATTTTCTCGTCTTCCTTCAAACAGCTTCTTCCCTTCCCTTCCCTCCCCCTTTCCCTTTCTCTTCTCAATTAGTGTGTCGACCAGTCGCTACTCGGCCATATCCCATTTTGTGAGTCGAATTCGACGAGCTCAACTCCAAAAATGGCAATCATTTTTGGTGCCTTTGCCCTTCCCTTCTTGTCCTCTGTCCTTTGCAGTCATTTGTAATTTCGCGGTGCCCTTGTGTATGCCCTGCAGCTCTTCTGCTGTTTCTCATCATCTCATCAGCCCTCTCTCCCCTTCCCCTTTACCCTTTGCTTCTGCCTTCGTTTTTTTCCAATTTTGACATCCCATTCAACTTTACGTGTATCTTTCTGCCCACAAAGCGGATGTCCTCCTGCTCCAAAATGAATGTCATTCGCGTCAAATTTCGCTCGGAATTTGTCATATTTTGGTTTTATCGAAGGTCTTCTTCTGCTTATTGTTCTGCTTTCTGTTGTTTGCATGATTGCAGGTTTTGTGTGTCTCTGCGATATTTCATATGGGGGTTGTTTTCTCTCCGTCTGCTTGTCGCTTGTCTCATAATCAGTTTATTTGCCTCTTCTTATGCATCTCCGGATGTGGCAATGAGCTCTTGACTCCCCTCCTTCCTCATCCCCATTCCTTCGTTCCTTCATCCCATCCCCCGGATCTTCTCGATTCTCGATTCTTTGCCCATTGACTCTGTCTGGGTTTCTTGTTTTCTCCTTCCTCTGCTGCCCCTTTCCTGTCCGCTTCTTCCCCAGTATCCATCCACATTTTCATTAGCTAATCTTCTATCCCCTGCTCCCTTGCCCCCCTGCCTGTGCTTCTATGGATGATGGGCTCTTACAGCAGCTACTTAAAATTAGTTTGTTTCATTTTTTCATTTCCTTCCTCCTCTCCCCGTTTTGAATTCTTCGCATTCGCCCATTTGTTCAGCGTTCCTGCTCTAATCCGATGAGCGATGTCTCTCTGCAATCCGTATTGTCGCACTCCCCATTCCCCATTTATCATGCATAGTTCGATTTTTCAGATTGTCCCTCTGTCCCCGTCGCTCTACCCGCCGATCTGATTTCCATGTAATTGACCAGGTGAGCTTTTCCTCCATACTTCATTGCTAGCAGCAGGTGCAGTTCCTCTCTCTCTCTCTTCACTCCATCCTTTGCCTCCCCTTTTCTTTCTCCTTTCTTCTAAATATATCAAGGGATTTGTGCTGCAAATTGCATAACTTACACGAATAATCTTATTTCGAGTCACTTGAATGGAAGTTTTCATCGATCGAAGTCTCGAAGTCAGAAGCAGAAGAAGTAGGAGAAGAAAGAGCCCTTTCTATTGAGAATCAAGACAAGGCAGGGGGAGAGGGGAGATTTCAGGCATTCAACACTGCATTCAGGGAGTAGGTGTGAGCGAGTCTTAGTCATAAATTATGCATTGCGAAAAGAGTTGAAGTTTATCCACTTGAAGTGAAGAGAATTATCCTTAGCCCTCTTTAGTAGGATAGGATTTTCTTACGTTTTCTGAGGGTTAATGAATCAGTGTTGAAATTTCTGACGAAACTCTAGAAAACGAAAAGTGCAACAATATTAGATTTTCTTTACAAATCATAATTCTGATTTTTTGCTTTAGGAAAACTCAACGACTCGGCAGCAGGATGGACGATGCAGCGATGCCTGATTTGTCGCATTTGTCGGCAGAAGAACGGGAAATCATCGAGCAGGTCTTCAAACGGCAGAGGGAAGAAGAAAACAAAGAGTCGCAGATGTCCATGTTAGTCTAGTTTTTTAAAATTATTTTTATTTTTTACTATTTAAATTTTTTTCTCGCGTTAGTCTTGCCCATAGAAACATAGAGCAATGTGAAACTAGTTTTCTTTATCTTTTCTATGCTGAATTTTTGAAGATAAATTATGACCTGATATTAATTTTTTCGATCATCCTCTTACAATACGGTTTTTGTCCATTTTATTGGACTTCAATGATCGTCAAGAATTACCTAGTCTTATTCACCATTTTCGGTAGAGACGATCATAAAAACTCGTTGTTTCGATTATTTTTCGTCCGAATTCACATCATTTCTCTATCTCCGTTCGTTTGATTTGCCAACTCTGGTCTGTTCCCCTCTTCTATCTGCCAGCCTCCCTCCATCCCTTCCCATCCAACCTTCTAATCTTCCAGCCCGTGCTCCTTCTTTGCGTATCAAATTTCTCATTGCGCAAGCCGCTGAAGAATTTCACGCGTCAAATTTTCGAAAATAAAACTGCAACGGCACTTACAAAAATGGAAACTGCCCTATTGCCAACTATAGAAACTGAAAGAGAAGAATGTTAAAGCTCTATCTGAAAATGGAAATGAAGAAAGTGAAATGCGAAATGAAACTAATGTATCACTGCGTTGCTTGCTTTATTGTTGAATTTAAGGAAAGCATCCGAAGAATTGGAGGAAATCGACAAGCAAATCAACGATAAGAAGGAAATGTCGCGGAAGCTGGTCGGAACGCAGGACGACGCCATTTGCCAGATCTGCAGGAAGACTAAATTCGCCGACGGAATTGGTAAGAATTTATCTATTTTTCCTGTAATTATTCACTTAAAGTTTTTGAAAATGATCTGAGCCATTGTCATATTTTGGAGTTCATCCAGGAGGCTCTAACTTTAGAATTTTACTTTAAGAAAAATGGAAAATTTGTTTTACCTTCCCTATGACTAGAAGGAGGAAGGAAAGCATAGATATAGTCGTAGGCCAAGAGTTTTCTAGGATTGTGATCACAATTCCTGAAAATTTACATCGTTCTATTTTGGAGTAATTCGTTAATAAATTCCTGTTTCGAATTTTCTTGGTCGATTTATTTCGTCAACTTTGATCATTTTTATATCAGAATGAGCTTAGTCAATAAGAGATCACTCTGGAATGGAAGAATTTCGGAACAAAATCAAAATAAAATACAATATTCACGGAAACCAGCAATAATCAGTTTATGTTTATTTTCGCACTACGTCTGCATTCACTTCATGTTATTCACTCATTCTTACACACAACACGGTTTGTGTGTCTTAAAAAAAAACTCTTGACCCACGACTATATCTATCATGAAGCCCGATGTTATCCACTATTTATAAAACAAATATCTACAAGTATTGTATGGTCTAAATAATCATTCATCTATCATCAATATAACTATAACGAAAGATAATTGCTTTTATCATTCAGGCCACAAATGCTTCTATTGTCAATTGCGAAGTTGTGCTCGATGCGGTGGTCGGTCGCAGAGCAAAAATAAGGTTGATTTTCAAGGTTTTTCTTTGATCATTTTTATCTTATAGGCGATTTGGGCGTGTTCTCTCTGTCAGAAACGGCAGCAGATTTTAGCTAAAACAGGCAAGTGGTTTCAGCCGGACGACCCACAACAGAAGATGAGCACTGCGGGAATGAACAGTCCTATGCAATCACCAAGGTGAAAAGTCGATCTTCTCTAAAAATTCCCAATGAATGAATCAATCTATTTTTCAGCCAAAAAGCCTCCATGGATTCGACAGCCCAGGAACTGACTCAGGCCATGCAGCAGCCGCAGCAAATGCTTGCAAATCAAATGCAGTCCCAGTCCCAGTCCCAGTCTCAGTCCAATCAGGTAGGGACTTTGCGCCCGAAATAGACCTCGATTATGAGCTATGAATATTAGATGAATCAGCAACAAAGTAGCCCTGCCTCAGGCCTGCCACTGCAAGGGCTGCAAGGACAGAGCAGGAATGGACCGCAGACGAATATGAATATGAACATGCAGCAGCAGAATGCCCAAATGCAGCAGGTTAGAAGATTAAAATGAAAATTTAAGACGAACACTTTTTAACACTTGACCATTTCTATTGAAGGTGTCAATTTTGATCTCACAAACTTATCGTGAATACTTTTCCTTGTGTTATTCGAGGATTTCTTTATTTTGCAATAATGTGATCATCTTTTGCAACAATATTCATAAACTGGCATATTCACATGGAAATTCGTTTCAATCTGGAGTTTTGTTATGAAAATGAAGACATTCCAGCAACAGCAGCAAAGGATTAATGAACAACCTCAACAGAGGCGGGAAACGATGAGGAAGGAGGGCAGTGTGACTGGAATGGGTGTGAGCATGCAGCACAGGCAACAGTCCAGCGATCATCAGGGAGGAATTCAGAGACAGAAATCTATCGAGGTTCGGAATTTTCAAGATTACCTTTTCTCATTGTTTTTATTTGCAGCAAGACCAATGTCGATCCGGCCAACAAACTTCCTCCTATGGAAATGGAACGATTCCGAATCGAAGGGCCTCGCAGCAAATTCAGCAGAACGTTCAGCACACTCCACAGAGGAAATACACTGAACAGCCAACTACGTAAGATGGATCTTTTTCCTTCGAAAATTTCTACAAATAAATCCAGGCATCGAAATGCGGACAATAGAGTCAACTTCGATAACCGGCCAACTGAAGAATGGCAAGGGTCATCTGTGAATCGCAATGACAACAGAGATCAGAATATCAGGTTCGATTTTTGCTGTAATTCTGGTTTTAACGATTTTGTTTAAAGTGATAATTTCATAATAGTCTAGAATTTGCGAATTTTTAAGATGTCGATCATCTTTTCATCATGCTTCTATACTCTTTAAACAGGCATGCATTATTCATAAATGTACGGCTTTTGCAAGAAGCCGATAGTTTAAAAATTTGCAGTATTTGTGAAGCATAGATATAAACCATCATATCACATTATGAAATCACTGTTTGAAGATACGACCAAAATCAATCCACAAATGACCGCAAGGGAAGTAGTATAGTGGATTCAAATACGAATCGGATCGATAATCGAAACAAGCAACGGGTTACTGAGGATTCTTACAGGTTTGTTTGGTCATCAGCAAGTCAATAAATTGGAGCAACATTTTCAGTTCATCGCAATTCAACGGAACACGGCAGCCACAGGGGGGACAGGGACAGAACAGGCAGAGCGGGCAAAGTGGGCAGGGTGAGGAAGGGATGGCCAATCCAATTAGAGCAAGGAGTTCAGGACCTGGAACGGGGACTTGCGAGCCGGCCCCTGTGCCAATTCCCCCAGCTGTGCCTCTGCACAACCAACAGCAATCTCCACTCATCGCCAACACTGCAACCACTGCAGCTCAGGCACACAATAGGAAGAAGTCCAGACTTCATCGGTAAGTCCATTTCTCAATGATATTAAACTATACAATAGGTTGGAACAATTGTGATATTGGTTAGACTTATGAAGCTATTTGGCTGAAATCTAACAGGTTTCATGCTTCATGTTCACAGAATGTAGCAGCTTCACTAATTCAAATCAGTATCAGTGTTCTAACTGAGTTTTTTTTTATTATTATTCAAATTCACGATTGTTCCAAATGTTAGCCTCGAATGTAGTTTTCTGATTAATCTCTCATCATCCTAAACTAAAATTTTTGCTCTTGGGAAGATTATCTGCTTTCTGCATAATTGATCGCTTCTAGCATGCAATCTGTTTGGATACTTGAAACCTTTCCAAATCTCACTTCTTGGCAATTTTATAGCAGTCGTTTCTCTTCCATGTTCATCCAGTCGATAATGCTTCCTAATAGATTTGCTGTGTCAATTTGCTCATTGCTCGCATTGCTCGACTGCCTCGGTTGTCTTCCTGCCTCTGCTCAAGAATGTCCTCCACTCATTGAGGCAGGCAGGCAGGCAGGCAGGCAGTCCATAATGTGTTTCCCTTCCCCTTGCCTTCCCCCTTGCAGGTCCTTTTGTCTTTTCCAATTAGCCTTTCTCGTTCAGCCTCTGTCTGCATTCAACATTCTGCATTCATCCACTTTCCATCTCCTTCCTTGCCTCCCCTCAACTCATTTCCTGCCCTCGGCTCGTTATCATTCACCTGCTCCCTCATTACTTCTCCCCGTCTTCATCCATCCTTCATTTCAGCCAACTCCACTCGATGTCCTCCTCAGAAGAAGACCCAGTTGCCTCCACGTCTCTGGCCCCCGATGACCAACCGCAGCGCATCCCCAACGAGTGCACTTCCGAGAAGGGTTTGTGTCAGTTTCTACTTCATTAGCTTAAGTATTATTACTCACAATATAGACTATTGTCCGTCCGTCCGATTACTTGATGAAAATGAAAGATATCGCATTTCGGAACTTTCGAACGAGTGATCATTTCGCGTGTACACACATGCATACTATTTGACAACACTTCTTCTAATGGAAAAGATAGGAAATTCGAAGATAACGCGCTGTGCGCATCCTCGAAGTGGTCGCTTATTCAAATGCTAAAAAATATGATATTTCTCATTTTCATCAAGTAGTAGGATACCCACAGTAATTAGTCATAAAATAAAAATAAAAAATAATAATAAAAACCTTGAAACAGTTACAATATTGGTAGTTTTCTTATTCTAGAAATTTTCGCAATTATTGTAATTGTAGAGATTTTTAGACATATCAAAATGACAAAATTGACTCTTACAAATTTCTGAATGACTTAACTTTTGTCAGTTTGTCAGTGATGAACAGTAATGGCATAATTGATTACAGATCTGCTTCGGTACATTTATGCTGGAGAAAAGACGAAGCCTGCCAAGAGAGGTATGCATTTTTTCGCTTTGGGATCAATTTGAATTTTCATATTAGGATTTAAACTAGGTTTAAATTTCCAATAGTATGATGAAGATTCTATCTAGAATAGATTTCCATATATTCTCTTGATGGTACAAGTTTAGTCATTTTTAACCTTCATAACTTCTTCCAATCGGTTATCTATTTGAAGCTTCAGGTATAAGTCGCGGTCTTCTACCTGACTCGCTCGTGAGCTCTGCCTCGCCAGCTCATCCCTCCGGCTCCTTATTCGGTCCCTGCCCCGGTCCTTCCAACTCTTCCTCCTCCAACCCGGCCATCATCTCTGGGGACCTGCTCTCTGCCAAAATTCGAACATATCTATCCGTGAGTCAAACTAAAACTGCTGCAAAAAACAACGAATAGGGTCGGGAAAAGCAAGAGAATGGGAGGAAAGGGAAGACGAAAACAAAAGAGTGGCAGAAATTGGGGAGAAGATAAAATGAAACGAGAAAGAAAGGAAGGGGATGCTTGAAGTGACGAGGGCAGTAAATAATCCTGGAAACCCAATGCAAATCCACAACGATACATCCATGACGCAATTGAATTCATTCCCAGAAAATTTGTCTGGCCTGGATTGAATTGATTTATTGCTTGGGAAATCTAAATGCAAAGATCAGGAAAGGGAGAGAATGGAATTTTGAAAAATCAGAATAGAAACTAATATTCTAAACTTTCTTAATCAGATGAAATCGAAATTTCCTTTTTACCTTACATAAATGATTTATCGTTATTTTTAGCACCCAGTGACATGGCAGCCCTCAGCCGATCAGCGCCGCCTCATCGGTCACATGATTTTGTCGCGAACGGATTTGGCTGCAAATGGAGATCTCGGGCTGAAAGTCGTCGGCGGAAGAAGGTGGGTGGATTTATTTACGAAACTGTTTTCATGAGTTTTTTAAAAATATTTTGTAGCTATTCAATTTCCTTTTGATTTTGTAATTTGCTATATTTGCAGAGTTGATACTGGTCGACTAGGAGCGTTTATAACGCAAGTGAAAGTGGGCAGTGTTGCAGATACGATTGGAAGGCTCAGAGCTGGTTAGTTGCACATCTATGAGCAATCAAATGAACTAACTAAAATGTTGGCAATTCAATTTGTTTCCTACTGAAAATTTGTGAATCTAGTTGAAATATTCGAGGTTTTAAGAAATTCTTTGACACCGTGAATTAGAGAACGCAAAAATGCTCGAGTTTGAATATGAAATTTGACACGATTTTTCGTCAATGTAACTTTCGGCGCCCTTTCTGAGCTAACCTGAAATATTTGGCGGGATTTGAAGACGGAGAGTTTGTAGCAAACGATAATTACTAAATGGCGGAGTGTCTTTTCCATAATATTTCCTTCAATTTCACCCTCTCGTCTATCTTTAACTATACACTCCGCCATTTGGTAGTTGCTATAGCAAATTGTTAGCTCTACAAAAGTCTCCGTTGGACCGACCCTGAAAAGTACTCACAGTCAAGTTTATTAGTTTTCTTTTTAGGTGACGAAGTTCTGGAATGGAATGGGCAGCCCTTGCAGAACCTGACATTCGACCAGGTTTATGAGATCATCGCAGCGAGCAAAAATGAAGGCCAAGTCGAGTTGATCGTGTCCAGATCTGCTAGGTAATTACACCAGAAACGCTCATTTTACTGCATATTAATTCGTGGAATTCGAGTTTTCGAGCTCACGCTAATGCGTCTTTTTATAGATCATAAAATGATATGTTTGTTTCATTTGCAATTCTGAGAAATGTAACATCCTCAGAACTTTTTCCTTATCGTTTTTGGGTCAAAACTAGTTCTTGTTTCAGCATTCCTGGCGGTGACGATTTCCTGAACATGCAGCCGCAGCCAGTGCGTCAACTGCCCTACCTGCTGGAGGACTACTACTCGCCCTCCCCGTCCCCGATGCTTCCCCCCATGAACGCCCTCACGCACTCCCAATCAGCCCTGCTCCCCCAGATCTTCTCTCAGCAGCAGCAGCAGCAGCAGCAGCAACAGCAGCAGCACGGTCAGCACAGTCCCAGACACAAATACCTTCCATATCTCCACTATGGTCTGTTCAATTTCATCTTTCGCCTTCAATTTTGCGCCTCATTTCAGATGCGGGCTCAGCTCATTTCCCAATGCATATGGGCGCCGCTCAGGGCAGCACAGGCAAAGGTCACATATTCGGCAAAATTGAGGTAAAAATTCTGACAATTCATACGTAATTATTATGTCAGTGAAAAATGTACTATTCCATTTTGAGCGTTATTAGCTGATGACGAGAAAATGGAAAAGAGAAAAAAAACCGATAAATAACATATCAATAATATATCACTGCTTTTGATGATTGCTAGATTTGCTGATGAAAATGGATTTTTTCGGCAATTTGAAACGACGATATGATGGGATGGCAAGACCAATCGCTAGGGATAAGCAAGGGAGAGAAGTAGGGCGAATTAGCGTGGGAAAGATAGGCCTCGTCACTGTCATCTTGTCATTTCTAAGTTAGCGATTTTTCCAATCACTTGGTTTGATTATCCATTTTGAGATGCAGAAACTTTATCCAAAGTAATTGAAAATGTTTGGAATTTCTATGCCAGAATGTGAGATTTCAATTTCTGTCATCCTGAGCCAAAATCATCAATTTGTTCAGTACTATCAGCAGCAGGTTTTCTTTTAGATCAGCCTATTGCTCGTTCCCGAAGAGCGTAAATTGTGCGTTCGCGTGGAAGGAGCCTTCGACCTGCCCTCTCGCCCTGACGGCATTCCCCGCAATGCATATGCGAAACTCTTCCTCCTCCCTGATCGAAGGTATTTCTTTCTGTCTAAACAAACGTCTCAAGTAATGACTAATTCAGCGAGCGTTCCCGTCGTCAGACATCGATTGTGGCAGAGAGCTGCAATCCGCAGTGGAGTGAGGTTTTCTACTACAAAGGCATTACTGAGTACATGCTCGCTGAAAGGGTTCTCGAGGTAGGCAATCATTCTTGGTTCTTGGTTACATTGCATCAGCAAATTCATTATTCATTTGTGCAAAAAATATAGGCACAATAATATCTGAAAGATCTCCAGTTTTTGAGGGTCAATTCGATTTCAGGTTTCATTTTTAAGGGAAAAGTTGTTGTTGAATCTACAATGATGTATCTAAATCGAAATGTTCAAAACTTCATCAGTCTTTTACATATCTGAATATTTTGAATCAAAATTTTGCATTTTTTAGATCACTGTGTGGGATTTCGATAAATACGACACAAATACGTATTTGGGAGAAGCGCTGGTTGATTTGGGTCGAGTTGACTTGGATGGGCAGATCATCACTTGCACTTTGGTCGATATGGACGAAGAAAGTCCCCTTCGATATGTAAGCGATCATTTTTGATCGAGTTCATTATTCACAAATTTTAGAAACTTCGATATCAGAAATACTCGCATTTGCCTCAGCGACCTCACAGTGAGATGGGCAGATATCAGCATGTTCCTTATGGTAAATTGTTTGATTCCTTCGAAAAAAATCTTTCATTTTATCGTCTGTTTATGAGTATCATCAGAATGCTCATCAAATTGTGATTCTAACCATGAAATCTTTGTAGCGTTTCAGTCTATTCCTGCATAAAAGAGCTATCGAAAAATTCACCATTTTCAAGTGTTATCTGTTACCCTTCTATTCTTTAGCTTTTCTTCTTTAATCGAGATGATTTAGAAATGGATGAAATGTATGATTACGGAAGAGAGACGATAAGAAGAAGTCGAACATACGACAGAGGCAGACAGGGCCCACGGAGGGGAGGCACTCCGCTCAGAAATGTCGAGGAGGACTGGACTGCCAATCAGAGTGGATATCTGTCTGATCACGGATACTCGCAGCCCGCTAGGGGATACAGGAGAAGACCTAGGAGTGCAACCACTATGAGACCGAGTAAGTCGAAAACCAATGCTGTTTTTGCTAGCTCACGGCGTTCTTATTTGAAGAGTATACTCTGTATAAAATCTTTGATAAACTTTTAATTGAGTTGTTATTATTATAATAGAAAGTGAATTATGAGTGTTAAATTTTGTTCAGAAATATTTATTTTTTCATTGACAGAACTAAGGATCAGACACAAATTTAAACAAAAACGACGAATTTGTAAAAAACGAAAAAAAAAAGAATGACTTTTCAGTGAATGCAGCAGAAATGAGTGCAGCCCGGATGTATCGAGGCATCACAGAGGACATGTGGAGTGAGGAGCCTGCGGGGTGAGTGAAATGGGACAAAGAATAGGAGAAATTTGGCGGATTCAGCTACGCACAGCCACCTCCGATAGGAAGAGCCGATGGGTCGATGGAGAATTACGACAGAGTGGGGATGGCCACAAACGGGAAGCTGGAGGAGCAGCAGGAACACGGCAGTGATGCCAGTGAGACCGTCAGCATTCAGTCTGGGGGAAGCATTCCGGTTGTCAGGTATATTTATTTTTAAGCCAATTTTTCTGCATAATGCTATGACAACAAGATTCATAGGTATTTGCAAAGCACGGAATATCGAAATACGCATAGCTGGAGGAGATAGACAAAAAGCGAGAGTATGGAGAAATGGTGTGGGATAGGATATTATCCAACATTTACAAGTTGTCAAAATTCATTTTTCAGTTACAGAATCTATTAAAAATTAGTCTCTCCTTCTTCGAACTTTCTAACTTTCGAACTTTTTGATTTTATGAACTATTTTTCAGAACTGTGAACAGACGAATGCCTCTGGACGAAATGGAGGAGTATCCCTCGATGGAAGAAGCCAGCCAGGCAATGGGAATGGGGATGAGGGGGATGAAGGGACACCAGATGCAGACACAAAGTGCTGCTGCACAACAACAGGCACTCAAGGAGAGGAAGAAGAGCTTGATGACCAGGTTCATTCCTGGAAGAGGGGCTGCTGGAGGAGGTATATGCGATTTAGAACATTGAAACACCTACACACAATCGAAAAGAATTTGACGATACTGTTCAAAGTTGTACACTTCATTAATCTCTCTGAATTGAGCTCGAAAAATCACTCTTTTACGGTCTTTATTCGTTTTTGTTTACTACAATAGCCAAAATTCGATTTTTATTTTTCTCTGATCATAATGTTTCATTTCAGAAGGCAAAAGAACTGGCTTTGCTCGGTCAGAGGAAGTCGGTATTCCGAATATAAATGGGGGAGGAGGAGGAGAGCCGCAGAGACTGCAGACCACTGCAAACGCTCCATTTCTGAAGCAAGCCAGCAAGGAATCCACCGATTCACAGCACTCGGATAAGTAAGAAACTCACTCTAAAATTGAAAATACACGAGTTTTCATGCAGTTGGCTGCCAGTTTTGCCCGATGGGCCATTGGGAACATTTGTGGAGAACCTCGGCCCAGGCCAGGTTGTTGGCAGACAAGTTCTGGCCTCTCCGGTTCTGGGCGAGATTCAACTGGCTATTATGGCTGGACGAGCAGGAATAGACGTGGAGATTATCAGAGCGAAGAATCTCGTCGTTAAACCCGGGGTCAAAATAGGTCCAGGTTAGAGATAATTTGTCTAGAAGGTATTAATCGTTTTATACAGCCCCCTATGTGAAAGTGTACTTGATGGAAGGCAAGCAGTGCATTCAAAAGGCCAAGACAAATCCAGCCAAGAAATCAACTGCGCCAGTTTTCCAACAACACCTCATTTTCAACGAGAGTCCGAAATACAAAATGCTGCAGGTTTGCTTTCATTTATTTTTCGAAAAGCAAATGCCTATGATCTAGGTGACCGTTCTTGGTGATTATGGTAGAATGGAGAGGAAGACTTTCATGGGCATAGCCCAAATTCGGCTGGATGATTTGCAGCTCGGATCAGAGCCTGTAATTGGATGGTACAAGCTATTCCACAGCTCCTCGCTCGCGGGCAGTGGGCCTGTCAGAAAGGATTCGGAATCCTCCCTCTCTGCCATGCAACAACAACAATAATCATTACAGCATTCAGCCATCGATTTATTCATTCAAAGCTAAATTCGATCAAATCAATCATTTCTACGAATTCAATCGTATCCCTTTCTGCAACCAGTGACATTTTCTTTGACGGGCAGTTTTGACAGCTTTAAAATTTTACCTATCTCTTTTCAAGTTGATTTAGAGATTTATCTATCTACAGAGAGAGTCAGAGTTTATTATCGATTTTACTATTTTATGCAAATTTCTATGTTTATTTATTCGAACAAATGGAGTGTTTTTGAATGAAAGTGAACAATTTGATTGCTCAAAATTCGTCTATTTCAATTTCTGTTTTCATTTTTCCCCACAATTTTCTTGTGATATTTCCAATCTGATCTGTGCAATCTCTTTGTTATCAAATTTTTATGCTTAGATGATTTTATGATATCAGATATTATCTATTATTTATTTAAAATTTTTGACAAATTAATTAGGCCAAAAATCAGCCCAAATTCAATGGTGCCCTACTTCTTATTTATCCTCTTTTCCTCTTCTGTTTTTGTTTACTGCTTCAAATAATAAAGACATTCATTTATTTCAATAGATGGATTTGTATGATTAGTAGAATGGAGGAAAACTTGTAGGATTTATGACGTAATGCAAGGAATGAAAAACAAAACTAACTATTCTGAAACTACTGTTCTCTAAAATACTAACAATGGAGCAATAATCAAATGATTATTCCCGGTTTTAATAATGCTATATCTTCAGTTTCTGAAATTCGATTGATCTAAATATGAACGTAAGTTTGATAAATTATGAGGGTTTTTCCCTATAAGATATGTATTTCAGATTTATGTTAGTCATTGGTGTATTTTTACAGTATCAGTAATTCTATTTTGGTTTTATGGAAAGTTACAGCAGAAATGGAATGTTATTAGATTTGTGACCCAACATCAACATGAAGTGTCATTGGAAATGATGCAACAAAACGAAGATATTTTGAAAGTTGACATTATTTATTTTCAGAAATATGATATTGAGCTTTAGGGCATAGAAATGATACGTTCAAAAGGATTTATTGAACCAAAGATATTAATTCTAAATAGAGTAAGCATTGACTATTCTACTTCTCATTAAATTCGTTTTTTTACAGTACACAGTTCCTCTAACACAGAACTTCTTATGTAATGTCGCAAGATTTGAGTGGTTTCCCTCAATTCTAGTATTTTGCCTCGATCAGGAAACATATAATATTTTATCGAAACATTTTCCTTCTATTCAATACGTTTACTTTCCAATTCCGTCTATGGCATGTTATTCATAAAATGGAAAATTTTTAACTTCCTTCAAACTTTAAGGCATCTCGATTTTCTTCTGGAGACGGCGCCTATCAACTTTTATCATTATTTCGATCGTACTTATCTTTATTCTTGTCTTCTCACGGGGTCGACTATTGGATGCTACAGGCTGATGCATTTTGGAGAGAGGATTTCTTCAAACACTGGGGTATGTTTAGGGACCGCAAACTCCTTCCTTCTACAAAATGCGGCTGGGAATAAAAAGTGGTTGTAGAAAACCCAAAAAATAGGAAGCAAGCTCCTTCAAAATTGGTGTTCACGAAAGATCACCATCAGAATCGACGTACCACCCATAGAAATGGTTGTTCATCAGAATATCTTGTCAAGATGTGCGCGTTCGTGGGGATTTTATATTGGAAAAACGTGTTCATTTCGCAAGTTACTTCTGTTAGCTTTTTCGATAAAAAATCTTATTTTTTTCTGCATGAATAACTTAGCTACATCAAAAGTCATAAGTTTGGATAGAAACTCGCAGATAATGATACATTTTATAAAGCTATTTGCGGTCTCTAAGTATGTTATTGTTTTATGCAGGCCTAGAATAGTCTATTTTCGATTCATCGTCATGCTCTTCTTCATTATGCTTTGATTCTGAAGGATCAACCCCCCTTCTGTCAACTATGATTGCTGGTGGATATTATTTTGTGCGTCATTCTCAAGAATCGATTTTATACTTTGAAAAATTGAGTGAGAGAATACGGTAATCTGAAGAATGTTTTTCGAATAATTCTACAATTTGCAGGAATAATTTCGTAACAGACAATAATGTGATGGGAGCGTTGTGTGCGACTTCATTCAATTGTTCATCTATTCCAGCCAAGTAAAAATATGGTCAAATAAAGATCAGCTAGTACGTTCAGGCTAATATCGAACTGGCGATGGCCGATACAAGAGAAAACTCCTGTTGTCTTACAATTTGATGCCTGGGGACAAGGCGATAAACTGAAAAGGTAATTGAGAGACTGTTCTTATTGAAAAATCCAGAAACCTGAAAGGTCGAAAATAGGGATAGAAGGGACGATTTTAGGCCAATCTCAACCTTTTGCCTGCTATTTATCCCTTTTCTAACCGCTGAAAATAATCGTGCCCCACTTTGCACTTCTCAAATAAATGAACTACTCAATATCATCTTATTGTAATTTCCAGAATGCAATCAATCGGTTTGAACTTCTTCGCGAATTCAAGCTGCACTTCACTCGATCTAAGCACTGCATTTTCACTCGAGAAATATGCATCCACCCAACCAAGTGCGCCATTATTATTATCATTGACACATGCGATTTGTGAATGGCTGTCACTAATTCATCCTAATGTTATTCAGTTCCTCAGAGTTTTCATATTCCCAAATTTCGCTCATCTATTGCAGTGATAAGGGTTGCATGGGAAAATATTATTTGAAAAAATACAATATAAAAATATTTGTCACAAATTCAAGAAGATAAATCTATTTTTCATATATTTTTGTTACACATAGTAATAATGAATTGAGAAGAATCGAATTGGACAATGCGATTTCAGGGAATTTACACCGGAATTGGGAAGGAGACACATGAGCACCAGCAATTGATTCCACTATATACAAAACAAACAAGTAATGCTGAAACAGAATATAGATTCCTCAAAACTTGAACTGAACAATAACACATTTATAAAATAAGATTAACAACTATCCTGTATGTTCGGAATTTGACAGAATTGAGTGGAATTAGAGGAAATTGGAATAAGTACAGAAAGGACCCGAATTGCAGTGAATTGTCTGTCAGCTGATCGACTTTGGATGAGTCATTCGATCAAAGGATTTAAGTGAATTTCACGGGGATTTCGGCGTGATCTGTCGTAGGAGATGAGGCGGGACATGCTCTCGAAGAATGGCATTTTCCGATTCGAGTTGGTTGATCTGAAAATATCATAATCGTTGCAATAAAAAAATAGCGATCTTATTTGAAGGCAAATACGATTTTTTAGAAATAATCATAAAATGTTTTCTTGAACCGATTTGATTGAGCTTCCTGTATTTGCCAGTGGCCTTTTTTCTTATTTCTCTCCATTTTCTACGCTCCCTAGCTTCCCTATCCGTTGATAAATGCAGAAGTTATTCGATTGAAATGTGATTTATATATAAGCAGAAGTTATCAAGTCAATTGTATTGGCATTTCATTATAGTCAAACCAAAAAATCAGTATTAAACGATCGATTTTAAAGATTAAGTTCGATTTAAAGCCTTAATTAACACTATTTTCTCCTGATCATCACACATTATTTTTGCATCTGGGCAAAATAGAGGTTTCTAGATGATATAAATAAATCACTCATTTCCTGGACATAAATCACGAGTTCGAGAGATTAATGTTGTTGTGATTGCTGCTTTGACGATATGATATTTGCTCTTTTCGCAAGTTCATTATTTTCGTTTTTTTTGTATTTTATAATGGCCAACCAACTAACGTGTTTTTCGAGTTCACCGATTCTACCCCGCAATACTTCGACCTCCTCTCGAACCGCAAACATCAGGTGGGTTTTCACCAGATCCTGAAAATATATCGTAAATCAAGGGAAAGACCAGTCAATAATATGATGTTTCCATTTCAGGAACAAATAATTTCTCATGTTTTTATATCAAACATTCTCATAATTCTTCCCCTCTTCGCGTCATTCTCAATAAGTAATCTATTTTGTCCGTGATGGAAGTTGGCAACTGCAGTCAGTCACTTCGAATGCGGCAATGCAATTTGCGCGTGATTCCAACAGACAAGCCAACACATGGAAATGCGCTTTGATACCGCAGACATGAGAACAGGGCATGTTTTTGATTCTGGTTCTCAATTGGCTAGTGATAAAAATGTGAGTCTTTAAAGATCATCAGAACCGAATTATAACTGTCCCCTGACGTAATAAAATAGGAGAGCACAAAATGTTAATTTTTTAGGTTCTCAATAAAATAGAAACACATTTTTGATTCTTTAAAAATGACAAATCGCTTCCTTTTTCTTTTCTATCACGTTTTCTTGCACCGCAATACACTTGCAAACCTCCGCGCTTTAAAGATAATCAATCATCTTCAAAAATAATTTTTGGAAATTTCAGAGTTGGCGGTGGAACGATAAAAATTGGCAATGGGAGTGTGAAAAATGAACTAATTGAAATTTGAAAATGCTTAAAGAAATCACGAACAATCTTGAATACAGGATAAATGAGATGAAATTATGTAATACCTGAAAAATTTAGAACTACAGAATGAAATTACAGGGTGTGAAAATAATCTATATCGCTAAAGATATTTTTAAAGTTTTCAGAGGAAGCATTAAAAGCAGTTATTATTTGTGGCTCACTGTAGTCACCACCCTCTTTTCTGAGAAATAGTATGAAGAAAAGAAAGGAGGGTGAGGGTGGTAACTACAAGGGGTCTTATTTATCGAAAACTTTGATTTCAACACTTCCTAAACCAATACTGTTCAGTCTCACGATTTTATTTGGTGATGAACATACTATTTTTTACAGCCAAGAATAGATGCTAAAGGGAACATTTTTGCGCACTCTATATACATTTATATGCCTGAGCTTGATTTAGATTCATAGCGAATTCAATTTTAAGCATAGAAGCATGAACGCCTTTATGCCAAACTATTCTCATAATTGTTCTATTATAAATTCAAGATAATACATATAGTATCATATCATATATAATAAATACGCAAAAATTGCACTCACCATCGCCTGCTCGATTTTGGAGTCGATAGCCATGCTGAAGACATTTGAAGCAGAGCTGAATTTGCTGTTGTTATTATTTGAACTGTAGTGATTATTGGATAGATTAGATGAGGTGTCATTGTAGACAATGGGGTTGGGAGGAAGAGACACAGAGGGGGACAGCAGATGACGGCAGGAGGGACTGTGAGAGCGGTGCTGATGAATGTGGTGTTGGTGATGAACGGCCAGAACTTCTTGGCCTCCTAGTCTGGGCATTTCAACCTAGCAACTCCTATAGGTTCCCCCTCTCATATGATTTCCCTTCTTCTATTTATAGGGCCACCTGTTGCCTTTTTCTGCGTCTTTTCCCCTTTATAGACAGATATAGTTGTCTTCATGCGGAATGATGGAAGAAGGAATGATAACGAACTCGAGAGAGAAGGCGAGCGCTGTGCTGCCCGACTCCGCCTCGACCATCCTCCCTGTCTTCTGGCTGATGGCTGATTGCGTGTCCGTTCTCCTTCTCTACTTGTCCCCTCGCCTAAACTGACTTCTTCAAAGACCAACTACGAAATGATAGCATCAATTCTCGACCGAAAAAGTGACAAATTATGACTGAGAAGTACAATAAATTATTGTATTACTCTACAAAAACAGGATAGGCAACGCGATTGAACTTTGCACTAGAAGTGGACGGAAAGAAGCCGCGAGAAATTAGAAGAAACAATTTGTGCAAAGTCGTTTTTTTCCCCTATAAATTAGTGGATGCGCCATACTACAAGTGAGGAAGGGCAGAAAATGGAAAATGGGAAGAAGGAGGGGAAGAAAGGATGAAGTTGCCAAAGGCAAGTCAGGGGAAAATCGATGCAAAATAAGCTGCGGGGGACAAGAAGACGAGGGGAAGCGAGCAGAGAGGGTAACGTGGAGAGAGACTGAATTACCCAAGCAAATAAACAACAGGAGGATATCGCTGAAAAATCTCTGCCTGGATTTGCAGACTGACATATCCAAATCAAGATATCTACTTGAGAGGTAAGACATCAAAATCAAGAGCCATGACGTGTATATAGAGACTAGATTCATAGGACTTCTTTAGTCTATATTTGTGCACGCCTTTATCCGCATCTCATGTGATAGTACAGGATTTTACAATTTCCTTAACAAAATTGAAATCGCTTTTTCACTTTGTCGCGCATTAATTTTCTTCTTCTACGATGAAAATATACGGATTTTGCAGAGGATAATCTTCATAAGTTCGAAGATGTAGTTATGGCGAATTTTACCAAAAAAAAAGTCTTATTTTCCCCCATAAAATATAGTAAACTATACATGGTTCTAAAAATATAGCAGTTATAAAGATTATTGGAATTGAAAATTTGCCCGTCAATCGCATGGAGATTGCAGCTAGGAGATTCCATGGATGGGAGAAGAAAAGAAGTGGCAATCGGAAACAAGAATAAGTAGAAATTGAAAGAATGCACATAATATATGAAACTCGATAAATGATAAACAAACAGAGGCGAATGATGAATGATAAATTTGTCTTCCACATTCATCCACATGCATCTGCTCTCTAATCCTCATTTATCCAACCCAATTCCAAGCATTGCGTCACATTCTCTCGTCTTCTTTGCCTATTTGCCTCATTCTCTCATTTGCTCGCTACGAATTAATCACAAATTCTCATTGCAAACCTCATAAGCTGAACGAAGAAATGGGCTCAATAACTAGACACTTTTCCAGTGGATAAAAAACTGTTGTTACTTGCAAACTAAGCCAATTTCCATAAGAAAGTAGAGATTTGTTGCGATATTAGATGTCCCGATAAATCAGAAACTATCGATAAACGAAATGGAAATGATTAAAAAAATATATATTAGAAGTTGATTGGATGGTTATGCTTTAACTAGCAAGTTTTATGAACCACTTCCGAAAACATTGGTTCGTTTACATTTTGTTTGTGAAAGTTTGCCAGATTAACGAATATTTAAGGAAAAGTGCGGGTTTCACATGAAAAACTAGAACCAGATATCCATTTCCGGTGCTAAATTCAAACAGATTCAACCTTCCTTCAATTAGTCCAGAGAGTCCAAACATTCAAAATAATCGCAACTTATCCAGAAAGCAAAAAGAACTCGTTCTGATAACGATCAGTGACGTAGGTGATTTTTAATTCATAGAAACCAAAGGATATTTCCCCCAATTTCTGTGTCTCTTCCCATTGTAAACAAATATAGAAAATCTACCTGTTTTCATCATTCTGCTCTCCCTTTTGAATAAGCGATTTCTGCAGCTCATCCAACTGCGTCGCAGTGTCCGTCTCTGCCTCGGGGGTCGATTCTTCCTTCACCACTTCTGCCTCTGTCTCAACTTGTTCTGGGATCTTCATTGCGCCATTGTAGCTCTGAAATTTCAAATTGGATTTTTGTGTAGAGATTACATAAAGCTATAATCAATTACAGGCTATATTGAAAAGCACAAATATGAATTATGAGGGAGAGAGCAAATGATAAGCACGATTTCCAATTTCCTAGTCTTATCGATATTATTCCTTACATTTCCCAAACAATAGGTTTTGACTATGTGCAGCTATAAATTCAACAATACGCGTTTGATTTTGTGAAAATCATTATGAATTCTCTACCATGTCATGCAAATCATCGTTTCACTCCAATTTTACAGTGAAGATCAAACTTAGAATCAAATATAATTTCGGCTTTGATTGAATATTGATAAAAATCGGAATTATTACGTATACCATTTTACATTTTTTATGAAGATCAGTTTTTAGGAGTTTTAAAATGCAAAATTTAATCAACTCCGAAGATCCATTAATCAAAAGTTCAAAAATCATGGTTGTCCAAACGTTTTTCGTTGCATATCAGCGTTCCTACTATCTCATACATGTCTTTCAAGAACGACGTTATCTTTGAAATTAAACAGTTTTCTCCTGCAAAAATCCCAAGAATCGTAAAATGACTACCTTATTCAATCGATTCTCCTCTTCATCGAAATCGTTGTAAATGGAAGTTGAATGAACTTGAAATTCTGACAGAGAACGCGCTGATCGATCTGCAAAAAGACATCATGACGATTGGATTGCATTGATTGTTCCTAATTGTACCATACTCGAAGGCATCTCGAGTTGAGGAGGTGGCCCGGGACACGAGAATTTCGGGCGTGTCATCAACGCATTTTTTTCATAATAATCGAAGCAACTGAATTTTAATTTTGTATCTATAAGGAATTGCGACAAAATCTCTATTATTCTCAGAAAGCTGAATGCACAATTTTGTACATATTTCTGCTCATGTCTGGTAAATATTTATAGGAGTTGAGCAAATATGGAAAGCCAAACTTTTCGTGAAAGTTTTTCAACTAAAGATCGAAAAATTGAAAATCAAAATACTGAATTTTTAGGAAGAAATGTAAATACTAGTAGCTAAAAATAAATTATTTTAGGTAAATTTTCTGGAATAAAATATAGGAAGAAAGCCTACTCCCATCGGCCTCTTTTGTATCTGCTCTCTAGTGGCACTATCTAAAAGAAATCTAATATTAACGAGAAGATCTACTAGATCCAGATAAAAACACAATAAAATGTTATGTTTTCTATCATTTAAGATCTCGCTCTTGTTTTCGTTAAAAATTGGCTCAATGAAAAGAAATTCATAACAATTCGTTCATTTTCAATTGCCTACTATTCGATATGTTGAAGTCCAGAAGGATAAAATACGCAATAATTTTTCCTAACCTAATTCACTTAAAGAAGAAAATTTAGTGAAATTTCAACTAATTTTTATAATTTCCTTCAAAAATAAAGAAGGCAATTTGGAAAAATAGTTGCATCGTTACGTGCGAAATAGTATATGATTGGTTGAAGAAAAAACTCACTTCCTTTACTACTTTTATATGCAACTATTGCAGCTACTTCGCCAGATTGCCATAAAACATGTACCTTGAATCTACTGGCAGTGATTGCAATTGGATTCATTTGTTGGAGAGCCGGACAACTATCGACAGATTTGAGGCGTCTGACCACGGGAGATCGGGCGGATTGGCACGAACCTGCAAATGGGCAAGTGAGGATTTGCAGGAAATGGAAGCAGGCTAATGCATACAGAGCTGGGTAAACATCAACGAAACTGCAAGCGCATAAGTAAGGAATGAAATTGGATGATGAAGGCGTAAAGATCAGCTTGAAAATGAAACATTCATGGGGGGAAATAGAAGATAGTTACTCTTCATTTTATCTAAGATTTCCGCTCCCTCCAATTTCTGTATGGTTCCTCTCTTTCTCTCAAAATAATCTCTTGTGCGATAGAGAGATGAGAGAAGTCAGACGAAAATGGAAGAGAGCGGCAATCATTGGTGAAATAATCTATACAGTAGTTTGTCAAAATCAACGAAAATGAGGTTCGAGTGTCCAAGAAAACGAACAAATAGCTGAGTTTTGAGGATTGTGCGCTAAGCGATGAGCTAATGCCATTATGATTTATGTGGAGAGCTCGCAAGTGAACAAAATGTCCATAAACTAACTCATCTTCAAAGAATAGATGAGTAGAAAGAGATGGGGGGTGGATACGAATGAATGGCTGAATGAATAAATGTGTATTGTGGAGATGGGAATATGGAGCTGTAAATGGTAAATAATCAAAAGATGGAAGGGCAAAAGAGGGGTGAAGCTGATAAGGCAAGAGGAGAATAATGAATAGGCACTAGGGAAAGACCACTGGGCGAAAATACAAAATAAGCCTAGTTCTACGACCTGCTGCAGGCAAGTTTAATGACTGGAATTGAGAGGGGAAAAGAGACCAAACAATCGGCAATCAAAAACAGAAACAGACACCACTTCTTATCACCCTCTGTCCGGCCCGATTCACATGAACACACACACATTCGCCATTTGCTCGTTGATCTCAGGTCTCAGCGCGGAATTGCAGGCATTTTGAGAGAGGAGAGGGTAATTCGGAAGTCTCTATAGCCTACAGCCAGACAAACAGACATAGCTATTGACCAAACCCATCAGGAAATCATTCGAAAGGGGGAAATGGGAACAAAAATAATTAACTTGGGGGAAATAAGGGGAGAGCAGTGACGAATGGGTAGAGGGAGGAGAACAAACAGGGAACATTTCTTTAATGTCTTACAAAAGACGCTCGCGCTGACACAATAAAGAAAGCGATTGAAACCGAAAATGAAATAAAAAATGAAAGACCGAAAGACGAAAAGTGGCAGGAGGAAGTAGAAACAAAGAGCCGAAGGAGAAGGGGCAGCAGAGTGGACGGGGAACGTGCAGCTGCTTGGAGAATCGCAGTAGAGAGCACATTAAGCATACAGAGATCACCTCATTCAGAGCAAAAGAAATATGTACCAAATGTTACTAAAGCCCAAGTTTCAAACTAAAAAAGCCTATAACTCCGAATGCGTTTAAGAAAAAGAATTTTAGTTTCACATTCTAGAACAACACCTATTGCGTTACAAACTTGCATATTAGATGAGCACGTCTGCTTGTGGCAACAGAGCAATTGATCAAGAAACAAATGAGAGTAGCAACGAGGAAGTGCTACAATGAATCTATATTTCAAAGACATTCAATTAATTGCTGAACAATTGCATATGGCAAAGAAGTATCATTTGGATTAGGGCAAGTGTGTAGGTAAAAAGTAGCCAAATGGAAAGAAACATTTCAATACTTCACGAATTTTCATAAGTCAATTCAAATGAAGATCAACCAATTAGTAAGTGAACAGAGTGACAAATTGCATGATATGTATTTATCAGATTAACTACTCATACAAATTTATAAATTTTCAAAGCGAGTTTAGAACATGTGGCTATTTTTCGATTTCCCATTTTCATGTTCTCATGGTGTTTACGCAAAATTCGACAGATATCAAACAGCTTTTGGATTGGCAGTGAATAACAATGTTAAATTTTCAAAGGCGTAAAAACAGATGCGCAAATGCATGGTCCAAAAATCTATAAATGATCTTTGAAGAGATGAAAATTTAACGGGGAAAATATTTGGTCTCGACAAAACCTGCTCTTGAATGACAGAATTTTGTCGTAATGCAATAATAATTGATTGAAAATAATGAAAAACGACAAACCTGAGTCGTTATTTCCCTCTTCGTTGATCTTGTTCAACTGCCGACTGTTGGTCGGAACTCGCTTGATCATCTCCAACCTGATAATTCAGTAGTTCGGAAATGTCAAAATGCCACAACCTCTCCAACATATAGAGAGTATGCAAAGACGAAATAGCGTTTCTCTACACATTCCTAGCTCTGCATACTACCTCGTTACGTTGCGAGGTTGCGATATTTCTACATACCTAATAATTCTGCTGCTGGTTGCAAGTATCGACTGCAATCGATGTCAGTCTTTTCGTTCTTCTTCTGTCCGTTTCCAGTTCATTCTCCTCCTTTCTTACTCTTCGTCTTTTCATTTCTTCTTTTCAACCTTTCAAGCCAGTGCCTGTCACTCCCATTCTTCTACAGGTTAAATCAACTGACTAATAAGCGAATATCTGCTGATTCTCAGATAATTCCCCCTTGCGACGCGATATTTAACGAAACCAGAACAGATTCGGCCTGTGACAGGATTTACTTATCTCGTTCGATATCAATTAAGCATTGCGCGATTTGATTAAAAAAAAAAGAAGATCTGTGTTAAGATTCAATAAGACGCAAACAAACTGTATGCATTTCAAGTAACATGCTAGATTTTTCGTTCAACAATCAATCAATAACTCGCAACAATAGCCCATTCAAGTTTGAGTGAAACGGATGAAATTTTCAATCAACAACTATTATTGGATTCTAAAGAAGCGATCTATATCAAATTTTAAACTTCATTTCCAATTACTTCAGAACAATGT
This sequence comes from Diploscapter pachys, assembly GCA_002287525.1. Lineage (NCBI taxonomy): Eukaryota > Metazoa > Nematoda > Chromadorea > Rhabditida > Rhabditidae > Diploscapter > Diploscapter pachys. The sequence goes on along the minus strand of LIAE01010516.1, from coordinate 5,545 downwards.
ATTCCCAACAAACAAAATGAATAAATGTTGTAAATTGGAACGATATCATTCATAAACGAAAAGTATAGGATTAGTTTTAACGAGTTTAATTTTGAGATCAAATTTAGAGATGCTCTGTGGATGTGAAAGTTCAATATCCCAAGTTTCGGTGGCGAATTCCAATTGGAATCTAAAATGATTTACGGCATTTCAAGCGAGATTTCAGACTTATCTACCTATAACTGTTGAGAGATATAGCTTCAGAGGTCCACTGCAGATAGTTTGTAGAATTAAGCATATTTGCAACCACCTCCCATCCCCATTTTCTGTCAACATTTATCATCTTTTCGAATGATAGTTCGTTCATACGTGAACGGACACGAAGAAATTCCTAAATTTTTAAAGGAAAGTTATTTAAACTTTTAAAATTAATTTAAAATAAACTATTAATTTGTGTAGAGTATATTCGTGACCATCTTAATTAGGCTTTCATTATTTGGGATTGGTCAATAATCGTTTTCGACCTTCGAATATTTTCAAAATTTATCCTATCATTTTGGATTAATACAGAAATGCTATTCATCATCCGATAAAGTAGTTTAAATTTCTTCCTGTTGGGGACGAGACGAAACTCCGATTCCGTCGATTTGTGGACATTTCCGGTTCGATTCTGGTTTCAAAAAATTTGGGAATCAATTTCGATTTTTCAGAATTCAATTCCGTCTCGCCCCTATCATTCCTGCTTCCTTCCTATTATCATAGCATGAGTATTCATCGATTTGCTATTTGTTTAGCTAGGCAAATGGTGAAACCGTTTCAGAAAGTTGGAAAGAGGACTACTGATCGACCAAATAAATGGCGCAATAAATTTAAATGTAATATTTTATGCATTAATTACCGCCATAAATTCGCGAATCGACAATTTCCCACTCAAAATTCGAATCAATTTGGCCTCCCTAACCGAGAGCATACTCACGCATTGGTCGTTAGTGGCTTCACTCAGCAACCAATTCTGAAACCAAACTATAACATTAAATAATCTTGAATATCGACATACTTTATCCCTAAATTGTGGCATTTGTAAAATTTGACTGATGAAAGGAGGAGTCGCAATCTCAAACGTAGCAACAGCTGAAAATAATATATACTCAGATAGTGTTGTTTTGATGCGAGTACGATATAACTTACATCGTTCCAGGAAAACCGAATTTGTGAACATTCTCTCGTCACCATTACTACTGAATATAGCATTCCTGCAATGTAGGATTGATCGGTCGATTTTAGCGCAAGATGCATCGAGGACTTTGATAATTGATCCCAACTGATCACTGCTGCAATTCACCTAAATTTTTAGATCTAAAAATATAAGAGCATATTTAAACCATACAATCGTCAGATTTTGGATGTCGATTCTTGGAATGAGCAGATGCAGAGCGAGAAACGGTTCTTCCATCACATCATTGTCGGGACTCTGGTGCATACTAACGTAATTCATCCAAGGCTCTGCTCCTTTTTTACTTTTTTCTTGCTTTTTAACTGAATAATTAAAAATTTAGCAAACTTAAAATTCGATAGCAGTTTCATAACTTACGATAGAGACAATATTTCCTGAAAATTGATAGCGTCTTCCTATCGACGTCTGCATAACGGACTTTGTCTTCCTCGTTGCGAATGATCGTTTTGAAGCCATTCGAAAAGATGCCATTTTTAAACATAATATCGAGCAGAAATTTGTTCTGAAAAATTAATTGCCTACAATTTATTTTCAACGAATGCGGATCCTACCTTGTCTGAATATTGGCCAAAAATATTCGACATATCAGATGTTAGCCAAAACTCATTAAGAGCCTGCGGCCTATTCCTGCGCACGATTTGCATGATCCTCCGGTTACTCCAAGCCAATTGCTTAACATCGGCGATGGACAAGTGCCTGATCGTTATGAGCACCAGTTCCGGGGGAAGGTTTAGGATCATCGTTCACGATTAGATGAGTGGAATAATGGAATAAATCGATGTGAATTTCTAGATGAATGTGTTCAACTAAAATGGATTAGAACAAGTGATCATGAGTTGTGTGCGAAAAAACATTGCAAGTTGCCAAAATAGTCTTCGACTAGTTTATTACAAAAAGTTGAAATATCATAACACCCAAAAGAAACAAAGAGTTTGTTCATTTTTCTAAGAACTAACATAGCCAACAAGGATTCTGTAGAATTTCCGGCTAGAGGTATAAATTCGAAAATTCAGACGATTTTAGATGATTCCAACCCCGGTTCTGGATAGTCGAAAAATTCGAGTTCCGATTCTGTCCTGGTTTCAGCTTCACACAAATTTAAAAATTTAGCTTTGGTTACGTTTTTCTTCAAAATTCTTTTCCACGCAGACCTAGAGAGCATATTCGCCAGAGGGAAAAATCTATGGGGGTAGGTTGCAAGGAGTTTCTAACTATCGTCTCCCCTAGACCTGTTTCCACATCATTCCTAATATACAGTTCTTTCACGATTTTATTATTTTCCTAAAAAGTAATATAAGTTGGAAATAATGTTTAATCTTTCAAATAGAAATTATGCACATATTGCGGATTAATCATCCTGCAATAGATGTCTGAGCTATCGATTTTCAGCCTTCAACATGTCTAGATGACCGGGTCAATCGATTTAGTGCCATTATCTTGCTCGATATTAGCGCATATTTGGACTACCACATATATTGCTTGGACTAACATAATGTTTCTAATGAAAATTATATTATGATATCGAATCTATCTACTGAGTTAATTATTCTCACGCTTGAATATCTCAAATTCAAGGATATTGAAAGTCTGGCATGGTCAAACAAGCGATTGATGCATATCGTCAGGAGAAATGCTCCTTTTGCTTTGAAGCCTCGAAGTACACTCGACATTCTTTACATTTACCCATCATCAACCGACAAAGTTAGTATATTTTATCATTTTATGTCGTTTTCATAAATAATTTTCCAGAATGATTACGTTTTTGAAATGGAATGGTCATTCACTAACAAATGCAGTCAATCGAAGTTTATGAGAGCATTTATTCGCGATGCAGAAGAAAGAAAACGTTCTAAAATTATCGACGAAACGACTTATTTGATATTTGCCAAATATTATCGTGATTGTAACCGAATATTTTATCAGTCATTCACATAACATGTGTATTTGAGGGTACAAGGAGAATTTCATATCCAACGATTATACTCCATGGGTATTCTATGACAATGATATGAGCAGGGAATTGGAAAGTGTAATTGAACGAAGACTGGAGATGTTCTATTTTCTTTCGCGTCACAATGTTAACCATGTTTATATCGTAAGTTTAATGACATTAATTATCTGCATTGTCAATTTACAGGAAAATTTTGATAACGAAAATCAATTTTGGCTAGTGCTGAGCATAGTTGATTCGACCCGCACAAATATCGAGAGAATATCTGTCTATTGTCCAGAATTGAAATTTCAATTCAAAGATCATACAAGGATGAGGAATATTGCTATCCTACAAAACCGAGCAGATCACAATCCAGAACCATATTCATCGACTACTACTTTTTATTGAAAATAACTTTGTTGATGTTCATTGCAATCAGTATGAATAAAATTACCATCCGATCTCCTTTTCTTACGAGAAAAAACGTATTTTCATGAAAATGGTGTGAAAATTTATCAGAGCACAACGTGAACAGATAAGTTTCTTGAAATTAGTAAAGTTTCGTATCAGATCTAGGCAGGGCTTAAGAGTGATTGTCAGCAAAACCCAAAGTCTTAGCAAAGGGGTTGTTTCCAGGGGTCCGTCGATTTGGCTGATTTTTACATATATTGTTTAGTTTCTCACATTGATTCTCATGGTGCAGTTCGTTTTTCGAAAAAAAATGCAAGTGGACGGAATTATGCTAATTTCAAGTTTTTACATACCTCATGTCAGGAAAAAAAATCATAATTTCCTTATTTTTGGACTAAATTCAATGATTTTTTTTATCAGGCAGCATTTAGTCCATAGATTATCAGGGAATCTACGTAGTCGAAAACCCCCAGGGACGAAAAATCAGCTCGAAGTTTGAGGATCGACTTCTTGGGTACCACCCCATACTCGATTCTTACGAAGAACGTCATATTTATATGTAATTGTATTAGAGAATTCACGGTATTTATTATACAAAAGATTCTTGACAGCTCTCGTGGATTTGAGATATTTATTAGGCAAATTATATTCAATGCGAAGAATGAAATACATAAATATTGCTACAGTAATCGCTGATCAACCATCATAGTCTGAAGGCTTCTTGCAGAAATGTCTGCCGTCGTGATAAGCAGTGACTTGTTTTCCCCTCCTCATGAAATGGAGTTCTCTAACTCCACTGGAAGAGCCACTTCCAGAGTTACTGCTGCTAAAGCTCGGTGCATAACTGTAACGAGGAGTCGAGTATCTCGCGGCCATCTGACGCTCCATTTCAGCTGCTAGCGCTTCTCGCCTCCCCCTCTCCTCGGCTTCCCTTTGCTGTCTGGCCAGCTCGTTCCTTTCCCGCTGGATACGAGCTTGTTCATCGCGTTGCCACCTCTCGTTTTCTTCTCTTTGCCTTCGAAGTCGTTCAGCTTCCTCCCGTTGTCTCCTTTCATTTTCCGCCTTCTCCCGTCGGATTCTCTCCTCCTCGGCCTTGATTCTCTGTCTTTCGGCTTCTTGTTCAGCAGCGATTCGCTTCCTCTCAGCCTCGAGTTTTCTCTTTTCCTCTTCTATTCGAATATTCTGCTGAACGGTACGCTTGTACTCCTCATGGCGAGTCTAAAATACAGATTTGGGATTTGTAAATGAAAATAAATTACCGCAAAATACTTGACCAAGTTGTCCTTGTTGGCCTTGGCTGCACTTTCTTCGCCTAGTTTTGGTCTCGCCGAGAAGACACCAAGAGCCTGGGCCTCGGCAGCTTGGTGGAGGCTCAGGAGGGTGGAGATATCGGCCAGTGAGGAGGTGGAGTTCTGAAATTGTTATTTTTAATTATCAAAAATAGATTGGAATTCTTATTATTACTGGATCCGCTAATTGTAAGCAAAAATTGGCAGTTATTCTTCGACCCTCACCACTTCCGTCTTTGTTTTTGGTCGATATTTGATCTTGGGTTCTGCTTATATTATTCGACTCCCATCCTTTCTCCCTTATCATCGCCCTTTTTGTTTTTATTTTTCGACAAAAATAGCCCTACAGTAATCCCAAGATTCACCTCTTTCATGTGCTTATCGTACGCCTCCCTAGCCCTTTGTTCAGCCGCCAAATTGACAGCATCCGCCGTCGCTTCGAGGATTGTCTTAGGTTCTGGCAAATCGTCGCTGTTGAAGATCTTCATCAACTCCTAAATTTGTCCCTTGACCTCTTAACTTTTACACAAAAATACCTTGAAAAGTTCGGCCATTTCGCGACAAGTGATCTCCTTTCCATCGATCTTTTTGGCTTCAAGAGAGTCGCCTTCAAAGAGACTGGGGATCAAAATGTTCAACTGCTCGGAAAACTCTTCCTCGACTTTCCCCAAAACTTTTTCCGAATTATTTCGGGCGATT
>LIAE01010515.1:0-16840 GCA_002287525.1 Diploscapter pachys | reverse complement strand
CCAGGGAAGCACGCACTCGCCACTGGAAAAGGTATGTCTTGTAATTAGAATGAAAATTGGCATTTTGAAGCTGAATTTTCAATCAATCAGCTTATAGTAAAGGAGTTATTGTTCTAGAAACATCACAATAAGTAAGGGATAATTCTTTCTTCTTCAGTATTTTAAAAATATAATTTAACATCGGAACAAGTATCTCGAAAATACAACTAATTTTGTTTAAACCTTTTCCTACCTGATCATCACCAGCCAGTCTGTGGTAGGTCTCCTTGAGTTGTGGCCATTTGGCCCTGCCGAGAGTGAACGCGACAGCAGGGAAGTTGTGCGCGCAGTGTCTGAGAATGTCTGTATCCGCACAGAGCGACGTGCTCATCCCCATCGACATGAACTGGTCCACCAGGGCGGCTGGCACTATTTCCTGCAAACCACGAGCATGAATGAATGAAATCTGATAATTAATGAAGAAACATATTTCAAAGTAGAGTTTAAAAAATTGAAGTTCAACTTTTGGAACAAAAGAAAGTAGAAATGATACGTGTGAAATTCCAAAAGTAATGCATTTGTATATGTAAGGTAGACTTAGTCAAAGTACAACCTTGAAACTAAAAACAGCTTTAAGCAAGTTTGTTCATTCAGAAATTCAAATAAGCCAACCTCATCGCCATCCGGCAGCTGCTCCATGTTCGTGTCCTCGAGCGGCGCTTCCCTGCAATCCGGCAGCAGCTCGGAATCTTCATCGATCTGAATAACGACGACAATTAGTCACTGAATGATGGCTTTGTGGACATACATCCATGTCCATGGACCTTCTTCCACCGAAAATGCAGAGGGTGTCGTTTGTACTGTGGGAGGACAGGTCAGAGGACACGATCACAGAGGAGGTCTTGTCGTCTGTCAGGGAGTCGTTCTGCGACCTGGAACTGCAAACACTTGGTAGAGCTTTTCGAAGAAAAACAATGCAAAAATTTCAACCTTTGCAAAATGAAAAGACAATATGAAAATGCCACTATCCCACCATTCCCAATATCAATCGGTAACCGGTCAGTAACCAATGGTAATAAAAAAACAACCAATTGGTATTTATTCAGTAAGATACTGACTGATTGTAGCAGCTTTGGCTTAATAACTAGTGCTCACTGGATACCGATTGGTTTCTTTTTTTTGTTCCTCAAAAATAATTACCGATCGGCTAACGCACTAGTATACGATTGATAGCTGATCGGGTATTGGGAATGCTGGGTGGTGAGTTTAGGTCCAAAATATGCGCCCCTCCCACCTTCTGGGACTACTGCTGAGGGGGGAGAGGAGTGAGCTGTTGTTGGCCGAAGAAGCGGGGCCGACGGCCAGGGCGTCGAGACGGTTCTGCAGGAAGGAAATCGTTCGGGGGGACGAGGTCGAACAGCCGAAGGGAATCAGATCGTCGCTGAAATTGCCGACTTAAGTCGCAAGAGAAATTGTTTATTTATCGTTGGAAGGGGGGAGATTCAAATAATCATATTTTCTCACGTTAAGTAATTTTTTAAAATTAGAACATCGCTTGTGATTTACAATCCACTGTCAAAGTTGCTAGTATTTGTTCTGTAGGATATTTAGATCAAAATTTCATTTCCAAAAGACGAGAGTAAAAGGAATACAAATCTCGCTCACTCATCAATAGAGATGGGTGGACTTTCGCTGGTCCAGTAGTTGGTCTCGACGAAGTTCTCCTCCACATCGAACGCCTTCTGCTCCTTCTTCACATCCCTAGTCTCCTCTTCCATTTTAACTTCGTTCATTCCTTCCTCGTCCTTCTTCAAGCTTTCCCCCTCTCCGTCCTGCATCACTTCATCCTCAGTCACTGTATTTTGTTCTGTTTCCCTGTCGTCACAAACGTCCATGTCTTCTTCGTCATCTTCGTAAATCGTCTTGTCCAGAACATTGTCTTCGTCTAGGCCAAGTCTGCAAATGAGATTCGTAAATGTTAGATAGGAAAGGTTTCTACTTGATAATCTTGTGATCCGAATTTTACTAAATGACAAACTCCACTTGTAAATAGCAGAGAGGCTTTTTTACTAAGTGATGATCACTTTCTTATGGAAACAAAGAATGAGTAATCCGAAATTTCACAAAATACAGGTCTTTAAGTGGTAATTGTCAATTTTAGATTCCAATGAAGTAGACGTTTGAAAAAAGTGAGAAAAATGGTTTTTTTCAATATTTTGTGTAAAATAAAAGAATAAATTACTTGGACAAATCCTCGGACGAGTTGCATTTGGCAGCGATGGACGCGGTTGAGTCGATGGGTCGATTGCGAGAAAGGACTTCGTCTTCGTCGTTCCTGAAACTGACATTTGATAAAAAAATTAATTAAAATTTAATGAAATCGTTTCAGATAGTCGGAAAGTTAAACGAAACTAAATTCTTTGGATCATACCATAGCAAATGAAGGAAAAAGTCTTACATGACACTAGCAGGTGCACTTTGAGTGGAAGTGGGCTTCTGGCCGTACCATTCATCCAGATATTCGTTCAGACGGCTGAATATTGATAGGTTAGAGAAGGCAGTGAAGAGCAAGGGCATATTTTAATTTTTTCCTTTCTCTAGAGGAAATAGCCGAATCAATGAAACAACTAATTGTGAGTCTTCGAACAACAAAACAAATGATGCAAAATGCGAACTGACAAGAAACACTTGTTTCAGAGCAGGTCAAATTACTCGGGAAACATTTTATACGAGGACTAAAAGACTTGGCATTTGCAGAATAAACCAGCACTTTTCAAAGAATTGTAGTAATCTTATCAAATACCATTTTGAACATCAATAGTTTGTGAATGGCGTAATAACAAAATGATGTAACGAGAAATGACGCAACTCTTTTTAGTACTTGACGAAAAGCAAAAATGACTGAATGCTTCTTTTTCGTGCACGGTTCCCCTCTCAATTTCTATGCGTTTCGTCATTTCGAGTAACGCTATTCCATCATTACGCCATTAGCAATTTGCTCAATAGTTCGCAAAATATATACTTGAAAAGTTTCCGCATCTTGGATAAGAAATAACGCGATAAGAAAAACTGCCTGAATTCTAAAACAAGGAAAAAACATGAATACGAACCGTTCATCTATGTCGACAGCCGAATAGCTCGAGTTGTGTCTGTCGCTGCCCGTCACATTGGCCTCGTCGTCGAGAGGCATCCAGCAGTCGGCAGGCAGCGTCCCAAATTCTTCTTCCTCTCTGCTCCTCGCCCTCTCACAGCCATTCCTGTCTGCATTCAGATTGCCCTCCTCGGATTCCGTCCCAGTCATAGTCCCATTTCCACCCGTTTGCATCATCGAATTCCCAATCAAATCGTCCGTCCGTTCGTATATCTAAACAAGTGAAAGAATTTTTACGAACAACTGATAAGAGAAGTGAATTTTTAGGAGAAAACTAAGAGAGTTGGAAAACCTATTAGGCTGGCAAAAAAGTTGTCAAATGATATATCTTCTTCGAGTACATTTCGACAATTGCTCAATTCATTATTCTATGAAACGTTGTTATTTGTTCATTGATCTTCATGGTAAAGCATAACCAACCTTACTTTACCAATTAGCTCTATATTTGTGGGAGAATGGAGAACTCAGAAAATGGAAAGTGACGTATTCTTTCAGGAATTTGACTTTCTTGCACAACTATTTTAAATGTTATTTTTTGCTTATTAAATCTGATTTTCAAAGAATGCTATATCAATTCATAAAAGTGCTTTTAAAAATCAACCTGTCCATCACGAAGAGCCAATCCAGTCATTGTCGAGTTGGCGAACGTGGCGATGAACGGACCGAGCTCTTGATAGGCCACATAGGACACCTGCAGAAGAATGGTTGGAAATGATATTGCAATTTATGCCCACTGCAGCAGATTTGCAAAAGAATTCTTGTACGAATAAATAATTTATTCGAATACTTTTGAGCAAAAATGTTCAAAATGTTATTTGCCGTAAAATTTCATCTAACACGGTTATTCGGAAATCCCGTAACCTCGCGACTTTGCGAAATAATATGTAAGAATAGAAAAATGTAAAGGAAAGGCTCTCATTTTTGCATATTATCTTATAAAGTGGCAAGATTTTCGAATTGCCTCTAATATTAAACAGGAAAAATATGCTCAACATACCCATCTGGACGGATCCTGAAGCATCTTGACGAACCGAGGAGCCAGGGCTTGCTGACGGACCTCCTTCGATGCATTTTCAGAAATCTGAAAATATTATTTTGAAACTTTTAAATTGGTTTTCACTCAAACCTTGACGTAGATTTCGCAAACAGACTTGCGAACTCCCCAATTCTCATCCTCACAGAGCGCCTGCAGATGCGGAATCACAAACTGAAAGTGCAAAAACTAAAGCTTGTCTTCTTGAATAATGGTGAAATTTTTATGAGAAATTTATATTTTTGAAAAGGGTATCGGAGCAGCATTATTATTCTTCTTTAATATGGCCTTCGATAGATCTTCAAAATTATTTTTTACCACTTCGGTGAATTTTTCTCCGAACAGATGAGCCAAATCGCCGAGAACTAAAGCCGCAGCCTGAAAATTTTGTTAACTAATTTTTATCTTGAGCATGACTTTTGGTCTCAACCTATTTTCATATCTTCCTGTTTATTAGCTTTCAGTTTCTTTGCTAGTATTCTCGCTATTTTCTTGTCCTTGAAGATTTTAACGTCTTTGTTGGGAAATAATAAAGACCTCAATGAAGAGAACAAATGATACAACAAAGCCTGAGGAACTGAATGCACAAAGAAGTCTCTTTGAATGGCAAATGAAATGGTGGATTAGTGATATTCTCCTATTCAGAGGAAGCTTTGTATGAACTGCTTATCTCCAGATTATTATTGCACTATTTGATTCCAAGAACAATGTCTGAATGTGTTTCGATTTGTTTGCAATTCCCCATTTCCTTTCTTTTCAGCCTTATCTTTCCCTCCACTTTCAGTGCCATTTGACTGCATTTGGCTCGTAGCATTCCATCTCCATTTTTGGCTTTCGTCTCCCATAAAGCGAGAGCTTTTCGAGGGAAAACAGAGGTCTTTTACAAGAATGGAAACGAAACTGAGAAAAAACTGATAAGAAAGGAAGGAAAATGGAGAGGGAAAGAGGAGAAATGAGAGAGAAGAGCTGAAATCGGGACTGCCATTGCTATTGCCAATGCAGTGCTGCACACTATCATATAGATAAATAAAACGATGGGGCAAACAATGGCAGGGGGAATGGGGAGATTCCAGACGATACCAAATCGTTTGATTGCGATTTGTAAACCACACAAAATAGACGGATTCGCTGGATGAGAAGAGAAAAACCAATAACCAGATTCAAACAATCAGCACGGCAAATGCACGTATGAGACATAGACAGAGAGAGGGAGAGGACACAGAGGAGGACACGAAAATAGGAACAAATGAGTGACTGATATCCGTCATTCATCAGCATGGGTAATCTGATGTTGCACACTATGAGTTCATTCTAACTTCATGCCATAAATATGGATAATGAAGAGAAAATCACTCAGCTGAGTTACATGAGTTAAGTCAAATTAGATCTGATCTGATTAGTATTTTTCTGATACTGATCACATATGAAAACGACACTTTTGTTGCAGAATAATATTTTGTTCAATGATATAAAACTGATCGTCATTTTTATTAAACTAGATAGTACGCTTCATGTTTTATCTGTGTGAATCAGGACAAAAACTTTTTGATTCATAATATTTTTGTTCTTTCAGTCATTGTCAAATTCGTCCCCGTCTCGTTCATTCCTTCACTTCAGCCCTCCTCCTCGCCCTGCCACATTTGCCATTTGCCATTTGGCCTCTGTCTTCGCTTCTTTTTGTCTGACTTTTTTTCGTTTCTTTCACTTGGCATTTGGCTTCGAAAACGATCGATAATTGAAGAGTTCAGAGTGAAATTTGCGATGCGAGAGAAGAGAAGAGAATTGACAGGCAAAAAGAGGGAAGGGAAAGGCAGACAGCAACTAACAGCTAGCAGCCCCTGCCTTACCCTGCCCCCTCTCGTCTCCCATGGCACTGCCAAACTTTCCGCAGACACAATGCCTTTGCAAATGGCAGATTGGCAAAATGAGAGGCATGACTCACGCAGAAACGCACACAAACACACAAATTGACGCGCAAATGGAATATACAATACAGGAAGGCGAAATAGAACGCAATTTCCCCTTTACCCGATCACAGTGCGCAATGCTCCTTTCTTCACATAGGACGCATTCCACAATCAGCGAAGAGCCATTTAGATAAACCACCAAAGTTTATGAGTCAAATGCGGAAAAGTGCCAGAATACCGTATGCCGGTTGTGATTTATCTAAAAGATCTGTTCTGTTCTTTCAGTTATTCTGCCCTTGCATAAACATTTCTAGACATTCCCACGCCAAACTCTTTCTTCCCTTTATCAGTTTTTGCTGCCAGCTATTTCAGCACTTGGCAAACACAACAAACAAACACACAGACTTTTGCCCAAATTTCTCGCAATTTATTCCAATTCCCGTCTTTCCTCATTTCTCATTCTCAAATTCCGTTGTTCCACAACATGATCGTCAGAAAACATATCTGTAGTCGAGCTAGAAGTCGATGGGCGTGATCTTCAGCCTTATTCCATTCCCGTCCTCGTCTTGTCTTGTCTATTCCCATCTCTTCTTCTCCTTCCCTTGCCTTTCCAAGCATTGCATCTGCTCTGCCTTCCTCGTTCCAAATAAAAAAAGAGATGGGTACAAAAATAGCTCACGTAAAAATGGAAAGTGGCAACTGCAAGAAAAGAAACTACAGAAGGGGAAAGAAGTCGAGAAGCTATTGCATTAACTTCAACAACATTTCTTACTTTTTCACTATTCAATAGAAACACATGCTTTGTCTGCTGTCGAGTATTTTTATAACTTATACGAGCCACGAGCGAGCATCTTATGTCTTATGGGTGTTAGTCGGTTTATGAACCATATAAAAGAAAAACGGAACGCATAAATCTTCCTACGACTAATACGCAGCACTCAGCACGGTCGCCGATTTAACGGACGTTTTTGAGTCTACAAAAATTTATGACATTCGCAGTTTCGTACGGAGGGAACTCGTATTTCATCATGCTTGTATCTGACTAAAAGAGCTGTCTGCAGTACACAACATGTAGTAATTTGTCTGTCTGCAAAATATTCTATGAAGATAATCAGAAGTTTGATGTGTTGTCGAATTAGCGCGAAGATACGAAAGATAAAATTAACCCGTTTTGTGCGTGAAGAGATGGAAAGCATTCGAATGCACTTTACGAGCATAAGGATTGCTGATGTGATGCTATTTGAGTTCTCTTTTCTGCATTTCTGCAGTGCACTCAATTTTCTGTGCTCATTTGGCAACGACAGATTGTGACAAATTGCAGAGCAGCACGCAACAGACACACAGATAGACAGACAGCGCCAACAATGGCAGAATAACTCGAAGAATCGTTAATTCGAAACCAAACCCTTCAAATTACTGTATGACTGAATTTTGAATGGATATTATTGAATTTGTTTTGCTTGTATATACAATTTGTGCTCATTTTCAAATATCTCGAGCATATGAAAACACGTGCGCGCGCGTGTGTGTGTGTGTTGAAAAGGGCTTACAGCACAAATCTGCAGATCTGCTAGACTGGACTGAGATTTGCCAGTTTAGACTGCGATTTGCATGGCCGATTAGACGGCTCACGTCACAAACATTCATTTCGCATATCAAATCCTCTTTCAGATTTATTTGTATGTTTATTTATCATCACTTTGCACTTTTCGTTCCAATTCATGTTTTCTTTCTGTGGAATACGACGTTTCACAGCTAGTTTTGTGTTGTCAATTTACGATAAGGCGATGAAGTTACATGATTTGCTACTTGCTGATAGTGGAAACGTGGACTCAAAATGGCGACTGACAAGTTTTCAGCGCTCATCAATTTCAATCTAGGGATTTTTTCGTGGAAAATGATGAAACTCCCACTCCTACATACTAGACTGGCAGACTTAGAGAGCGATGAGTCGTTGCCTTCATGTCTCTCTTCTTCCCTTCTTCTTTCTTGTGCCTTTCATTTTCCACGTCTTGCCTCTTTGTACTTGTCTTCAATTTCACCGCTTTTTCGCTTCAAAATGCTGTTTGTTTTGTTCGCAAAAAGCTGAGAGAATAAGAAAAAGAAGATCGACGAAAAATAGGAAAAACGAACAAATTTGCCAGACTTGCACGGGGGAAATAGCTCGGAATTCAGACCGAACATGACAATATTTGGTCGATCAAACATAAAGACTTTATATTTGTTGTGCGATTTGTATGTTTCAGTTTTGCTTCAATTCTTTTTTACCCGTGAATTTCATCAGTACGCTTACCTTTCTGGCGTGAACATTGATGTTAGCGTAGAGATGAGAGAAGGGAGGAAGGAAATCCGTGAAGAGCCAACGACGGTCTTCGATCGCGCAGAACGAAATCACTCGGCACAGAGCCTGAAATGGGACAGTCAAATGGGGAGAGCCAAAATGGCTGCAGATTTGAGACACCCAACTCTACTATACAGACTGTTAATCGGGATTCTGCTCGTCTGAAAAACACATTTGAAGAAGCACCAGAAATCCCTTTATAATCCTCATTTTAGCCAATGCTTCTTGCGGCCTGAATTTCGCAATATTTCCTACAGAAGCTTGAAGGAAAGATGTTGAAATTCTTTTTGAAAATTGCGCAATTCATTGAATTTTGAAGGTTTTGGTTGAAAATCATTAAGATAGTTTTTTCCCTAAAATATACATCCATTGTCAAAAATGTCGAATGAATCTGTTCGAAAATTAAAATCCTGACATAGAATCGTGTCCATGACAGCACATCAAAGCTGGCTGTGATATGAGTCGTCCTCTGGAGGCTTTGCTACAAATCACCGACCACTTTGACGTGCAGTCCACGGTCCCTGGCCTTTTCCAGACAGTTATATCGCTCCACCCACACTATATAGCTCAATTAGTCAGTCATTAGACTAGAAATCGTATGATAGCTGTGTTGTAGTGATTTAGACTCAATACATTGGGGATTTAGAAGGCTATAATAAATCGATGATAACTTGAGAAATCAGCAAGTCTGCTGAAATTTTATGAAACACTATGAGGAGAGAAAGAAGAAAGAAGTAGCAAAAGAAAGAATAGAAAGAATGAGAGATTTTGGCAGAGACAGTCAGAAAAGGGCACCTGTTACATAGAGACGAGAGAAAATGAGAGGGGATGGACTGCTAGCGACAGCTGCTGGCAGAAGGGATGAAGAGAGAGAGATGGCTGAGGACTCGAAATATGCATCTCTCACAACTTAGACACATTCACAATCACTAGGAAAATTATAGAATTGGGTTGAAAAAGAGATGCCCTAAATGCACGTTTTCGTCCCTTGTTCTTTTCTAGCCTCATGTCTTTTTTTCCAAATCTCCCTTCTCTCTCAGCAATACGAAAAGGGCAATTCGCAATTTAGCTGTCAGATAAAAAAATCGCTGTTTGGCAGGGAGGGGATTCAATCGGATGGAGTGCATAAAAACTGCACAAAAACAGCAGAAATAGAAGAGAAATTGTATGAACGACTAGGATAATGCCATAAAAAAGAGAAGAAAGAGATAGAAGAAGACATAAGGAGAAGAGAACAGATGTCCCTCTTTATGTCTGTCCCTGATGCTGCTCTTCTCTCACAGAACAGAATAGATTAGAGGATAGGATAGGAAGAAGAAAGACATTAATTCGAAGGTTGAAGAGCAAGCCCTTTGCCAAGTAAAAAAAGGGCTATATTTCTTGACTAAAAATGAGTTTGGGTGTGCACTTCGACTGCCTGGTTGCTTGGCCAGATGCTCGAAATGCACACAAATCGGCAGCAGCAAAGACAACGTAAAGAGAAGATAATCAGAGATCAGGAATATGCAATCATCATTCCGAATAATTTGATTGCGGGAACCTATCATATTTTTGTAGAGCAAAACATCCAAGACTGAAAGCTCATGTTTCAAAACGAAACTATTGATAAGCCAAATTGTCTAGCTACGAGTTTACAGCGATCTTTACATATATCGTGACAAACAAAAAAGCACGTCTGTTGAATTTCAATTTGGCAGTATTTTTCTTGAAATTCTGTGCTCATATTTATAAACGCATCGGAAGGCAATTGGGAGCCTTCCGGTGCATTTATGAATACGAGAATTGAATGATAATTGCATGTTACTTTTTACAAATTTTTGTTGTTTTCTTTTATTGTTAGTGTCAAATTACTCGGAATGATTGATACTTCTAATCGATTTGTGAAATTCATGTCTGAAGTCCAATTAGGATATGCTAGCTTTAGTCCTTTTATCTATATATTTTGTGGAAGCAATTTGGTCTTCGTTGATCGTCGATCGGGGAGGGCGAAAAACAGAATAGTGATACGGCGCACAATACGAGCCCAGTGGCTATATTGGGCTTATGGCGTCTCACTACCCATGTCTTTCACCGTCCAGGCGACAGAAGACACTCTTGGCTGTGTATTTGAAAGAGTCCATATTTGAATTGAGAAGAATGAGTAAGAAAAGAAAGTGAATGGATGGATGTAACAAAAGCAATGATACAAAATTAGAAGTCTGTCTGACTGCAAAAGGGAAGCATTGTCTCCAGACAACGCATGTGAGTGTGTCATTTTACACCGACATAACAACTCGATCGTTCTGTCTGTGCCCTCTCTATTTGCCATTAGCGTTCCCTCTTCCTCACTCTTATCATCACACCATTTTTGTTTCCCATCCAAAAGTGATAAGAGTTCCTTTGTTCGCCTAAAATATCCCCTCCCCTTCCAACCAATGATCAAATGTGCTCTTCCATCTACAGTTCTTCCCCCTGATGTCTCAAATCTGTATCCATTCTGCAGTCGATGCTGAATGCTGAATGCGTACCGCAGCAGCCTCGACCCTCTGATCTCCATAACTGGGTCTGTCGTCCTCCGTCTGGATGATGGCGAACAGTGCGGGGATGATTCGTTGCTTCAGCACATCTGTAAGCAGGAAGGGGATAGACAAGATATAGCATTGAGATTGAACAGAATCTATCCAAGCAGCCAAGACTCTAACTCGATTTGTTGTTTGTTGCGAGCAAAAATTGTCTGCCTTCTTCTTCTTCAATTCCCTCCTCTCCTCTCTGGCGGCAGCCGCTCTTTCCATTTTTCTTCATGCCTCATTTTTTTTATCTGTCAGGCTCTGTCTCTTTCCCTATCGGCTTCTCTATGCTCTCTCCTCTCTCTGCACGTCTGTCTCGGTGTCTCTGGATCAATGGAAAGATGGATAGAGCTGGCTGGCAAAAAACGCAACTAGCAGAAAGAAAAACCAAGTAATAGGAAAGAGAAGGAAACGAGGGAAGGGAAGGGAGGAAACACATTTGGGCTCCCCTCTTCCCTTTCCCAACTCTGCTTTGGAGGCTTTTTTTCGTTTGCCATATTTTCCATTTTTATCAAAGGGCCTACTATCCAATCGATGATGCAAAAAGGAATGAAAATTAAAAAGATGCAAAATAGAAAATGAGAAAGAATTGGAAGTGTGAGGTTTAGAGCAGAAGAGAAGAAAGAATGGCATCTGAGTAAGAGTGGAAGGAAAAGGAGAAAGAGGAAGGGAGAGAGATGGTAGACTACTGAAGAGTACTGTAGTTTGACAGTGAAAAGGGATCCAAAGCGAAAGAACTTTAGAACGAGGATGAGATTTTCCGATGAAACCCATGGAAACGTAAAAAAAATACTTTTGGGTAAGAAAACCATTTTCTATCGATTCGAAAAGGTGAATAAAATTTACTTCGAAATTAGCGAGATGTTTTTTTGCCAGAAAAAGATTCTATTAAATTTGGGCAAAACTAATCATTTTCATCATTGACTTGGAAGAATGGTCTCTAAAAATCTTCTTTTAGATCGTTTATGTTTCATTGAAAAGTTTCACTCAGCTCTAATGAATTTTCACCAATTAAAAACGAAATTTTCGAATTTCAAGTTTTTCATTTGCTTATTTCGAAAAGCACGAAAACGTTTCTCATTTCATGGAGTTTCAATTTTTCTGCTCGGTAAAACTAGATAAGCAAAGCACAAGAAGCTGATAAAAGAGGCGAATTCTTCGAGTTTTTCGACTTTTCCTTGTCTTTCCAGAATAGATAAGGAGGGCGAATAAATGCAGAATAGGAAGAAGAAAAGGCATAGCAGAGAATTTTGGATGCAGGAAGGCAGAAGAGGGCTGAAGCTTACGAGGCCCAAATAAATGGGGAGAAATGAAATGGCAAACGAAAGAAACCAGAGCAGATAAACAAAACGAGGAAAAGAAGAAGAGAGAATAGGAACTGGAGAGGGAAAGAAGGAAAAGGATAACCTTGAAAGAGAAGACGACGTTCCAGAAGGATGCTGACGGCACAGATGGCTTGACGACGAGGCTGCAAACCCAATTCCTCCTTATTTAGACATCACCAATATTAGCCCATTTCTTCCCCTATTTCATTGCTCTCACTCACAAATTACAGTAATCCATCCATTCTAAATGGAGCACAACTTCAGTGCTTAAATACAAATTTGGCTTGACAATGCAGCTCCGTAATAATTATGTGAAGCAAAAAAGATAGTCCAAAGGCAAATGGATGTCTGCAAGTACAGATACAAATTCAGCGAGAGTCACAGTTTGTGATGTAATGGAATCATATGACGATGATGATGATAGAAGCAGAAAAAATTACAGGAAGTTTTTAATTCTCGAATTTTTTTCGGAATAGAATATGGTAGTTTTTTCGAATAAGTAGATGAATACATGATTTTTGCTGGCATAGAGAATAGTTGGGAGTATGGTAGTGTGGAATGCAAAATATGCAGGAGGAAATAGAGAATTTGGGAGGGGAGGGAAGGAGGAGGAGATGGTATTTGGGCAAGGAATACTGAATAAAATAGAAATTTGGGAAGGGAAAGGGGAAGGGGGCAAAGGCAGACGAGGGGAGGGAGGCAGGGCAAGGGAAACACGGGCGGCGTGCTGACACAAAAAATTCACAGACACACAAAGACTGAAAGAAGGCAGAGGGAGGGAGGCAAGCAGCGAAAAGAGCTAGGCATTTTCATTTTCTCCGCATGTCTGCAGTCTCTCAAAGAGCAACTCTCTTTCCCTCTCTGTCGATGTGAGCGCAACGCAACAAACACATACAGAAGAAGGGGAGAGAGACTGCCACGGCAGAGACTTCAGACAGCGGGCTGACTCTCTCTCTCTCTTTCTCTCAAACACTCTCTGTTTTATCACTCTCTCATTCTTTCGGTTTTTTTCGAAACGAGGGGCGGAGTTCTGACAGAAAGACAACTTGAACAGGGAATTGAAAATAACACAGCCAATGAGAGAGGAGCAGAGAAATAGAGAATGATGGATAGAGAGCAGAGAGAAGGAGAGGAAAGAGCGCTCACGCAAAAGACTGAAAGAGAAAAGTGATAACACAACAAAATGAGAAAAGGGAAAGGGGAGAAATTCGCAGGCTGGCAGAAAAGGGGAAAGGGGATCGTTGCGGGACCCGATCACAAAAGAATTGAAATTGGAAATGGAATGAATTGCCAATGAAATACATAGAAAAAACGCTCGCGCTTGTTTCCCAAAATATTCGTTCAGTGTGCAGGGAAGAATCGATGATTTAATGTAAATATTTTAGCCGTGACACAGCATGTTGGCTGCCACTTTTAATTTTGAAGGGAAAATGAAGAGAATTATGAGAATTTAGAGTGAATTTGATATTACGAACCGATTATTTGCGTTTTGAATTTGAAACATTCCTTCCTCTTCAATTCGTCTTTTTGTCAACATAAGCTATGTCAAAAGTTGGTGTGGGCGTGGCTGATAGGATTGGGTTGAGAAATTGAAATTTTGGTTGGTAGGCGAAAAATATCATCATTGAGAGTGGGGAGGCAAAGGGAAAGGGATTGAATCGTTAGAGTTCGTTTTCAAGGTTGCGAAAGCGAGAGAGCATGAGCAGCGGAGAGGAAGAGAGAAGGCAGAGATATGCGTTTACCTGCACAAGTGAAACACTGAAAATACCGGTTTTTGGCAGGGAGGGGAGGGAAGCAGAAAGGTAAGGTAAGGAGTAAGGCAGGGCAGGAGACGGAAGGCAGAGACAGAATAGGAATTGGGAAAAGGAAGGCAAGGTAGGGTACGAGTAAAGGGGCGTTTTGTTCGTGCAGGCAGCATTTTCGCCTTCCATCGAAAGAAAGCTATATTTTGCCAAGGTAAAATTTTTTCTTCGTTTCTCTGCCTGTCAACCCCGCATTCTCTCGTTCCATCTCTGCTTCTCTTCTATTAAACTCTTCCCTCTCTATCTCTGTTTCAACGTGGCCTTCAAACACACACACACACAACAGTATTAGAAATCGAGTATAGGTAGAGGTAAAATGCTGAAAAAATTGACAGAAAAATGAAATTGGAAGGGAACAGGAAAGAGAAATTAGAAATGATGGGACGTTTTCGCTGCGCGTCCACAGAAAAAGACGGCAAATGGAGATGGAGAAATATCAGAGGGAAAACGGCTCGCAATCACTAAAAACTGCTTCGATACATTGGACAAAGAGAGGGGGGCAGAGAAATGAAGGAAACCTTGAAATTCGTCCCCGACGCCTAAATTTCTCTTTCCACAGAGAAAGGAGAACCGACGCTCAGCGCGCACACGTCTTCTGTCGCAATTTAACTGCCATTTTTGAAAAAAAAGTAAAAGGGAAAATTCGAGTACATTTTTTGTCTGTATTTTAAATTTGTCAGTTTAAAGTTGCATCTAATTTCTTGCAAAATTAATATCAGTTGTGATTTCAGTAATCCCTGTCTTTTTATCCAAATCTATCTATCAAATTCTAATTGTGCGGTTGCTCCTCTCCCTTCCTCCCCTTCGACATATTCTGTTATAGCTGCAGTATTCTGCATTTAGCAATTTGTCTGTGGCTGTGCATTTTCTTCTTCGAGCAGCTCTTTTTTGCCTTCAGTCTCTTCTGCTCGTCAGCTTATTGATTCCGCTGCCACTTTCCTCGTCTCCTCACGCCCCTCCCTCCGCCTTTCTTCCTCTCTCTTCATTGCCATTCGGATAGCCAAAAAAATTCTAGCGAAACGAGAAATAGCGCGTTATAGACCGACAGAAAGCTCATTCGATGAGGAAAAAACGCGGGGCTGGGGTGATTCGCGACGAGAAGGGGGAAATGGGAGTCGAAAAAACGGGCAGTGAGGGGAAGGGAACTAGGGGAGAAGGCAGGGCAGGGAAAAGGGAAAAATCGAACCCCAAAACGACATGAGCAGATAAAAAATGAAAGAGGAGCAAGACGCAGACGGGCGAGAGAACAGGCAAATTTGGGAGGGGCAGAGATGCAGAATAACATTAAAAAATGGAAGAGAAGGAAAGGGGAGCCACGAAAAAACGAGATGCTGGGGATAGAACTGAGAAGAAAGGGGCGCAGAATAAAATTGCAGGGGTCGCGTCGCATTTGGAAGGGAAAGATGGTACATGAAATAAATGGAAATTGAACTAATTACATAAGTAGTGATGCAAGGATGAGAAGCAGAAAAGATGCAAAAGAAGACGTTTCATTGTCAAACCAATTTCGTAAATTGAGTCTTTTTTCGTAATTCCATTTTCAACTCTCTCACGTTTCCTCTAGGAAATGTTTAAAGAATGTGGAGGAAAGCCTACCGAGGTTCCAGTGGCCGGATGAGTGGCTTCCAAGTCGAATCTCTGCAGCTGCGCGACCAGGAAACTCGTCAACGTCTCCGTGTATCTGCAATTTGTGAATCAGTTATTCTGATCAATAAATCAGCGTCATTTTTGTTCCTTTCTTTGAATTGCTCAACCGATTCCAAGAATGATTCCACTCAAATGAGACAGACAAAAGGCTTTGATAAGAATTTCAATTCCCACATGAATTCGTTATTTATGGGAGACAAATCACTTCGAATTTCCAATTCCGCCATAAAAATTATATCAAAGTTTCAAGATGGAAGATTTTATACAATAAAATGATTTAAAAAATGTTAAATTTGCCCTTAAGTATTCTATACGAAGAAAAAGAAACTAATTGCGTTTGTGCACCAAAAAGAATATCACCACCGAATTAGACTACTCATAGAATATGCACTTAAAATTCAGACATCTTGCGTAGTAAACTTTGGCTAAAGATAGAACTTCAAGAAGATTTCAAGTTCTCGAATTTTGAATTTCAATTCGGTAACAGCTATATGAAGGAGGGTGTCTTTCCCGCACTACTTCTCCCTGTTCTATCACTAACTATAGACTCGGTCTTCCGTCATATAGTAACTGCCTTTCAATTCAACAGGAAAATTCAATTCCAGATGCAAAACGTCTTTAAAAATTCAAGAATTTTGATAAGAGTGGACCATATGCTGCTGGATTCCGACCAGAAGAAATTAAAGAAATTTGAAAGAAAATGCACGAAAATCTTAAGAACTTGGCTTGCTGTATTTTTTCACGCCACAACAAGGATGTTGCACACATTTTGCATCTCTCCTCGCATACGTCCCACTTTCCCCTTCTTTTCGTCTTCTGGGATGCTATTTCAACCTGTGAGATAACATACGCTCTCGCAGAGACAAAAAATAAAAAAGGGGAATGAAAGAAATAGCATTAGAAAAGAAAGGCGGAGTTCGTGCAAAATCGAGTTGCAACGAGTGTGCAACACCCGTGTTGTGGAGTGAAGATAATAAGACACACCGTCGTCTATGAACTCACGGAATCGTATAAATTACCGAACCATTCAAACTTATTTCTTGATCTAATATATATGACACGTTCTTCGTAAAAATCGAGTTTTCTATAAAGGGGGGTGGTACCCAAGA
>LIAE01010514.1:108252-142946 GCA_002287525.1 Diploscapter pachys | reverse complement strand
AGGCCCGTAAAAAATCACGAAGAGTTGCAAGTAGAAGGCGATTTTGCAATGAGATATTGTTCTACAATAAGTCGATCGATTGCTGCTGGTCGCATTGTGCAAGAAGGCTGTCCCATTCCTGAACACAATTTTCTATTTTTGAAAGTGACGAAATGAAATTCAATTTCAACATTTTAAGAATCACTTCATTTTCATAAATATTCGAAAGAATTGATGATAGTCCCTTGCGTTCATCGCAAAACAGTTATTTATCCCTTCGTTAATTTATTGATATGACGAAGACAAATAATAAAAGATATCATAATTCATAATGAAATTAAAATTGGTTATCAAGCGGAGTGATATTCGACTTACCGAAGAGGGTTGTTCACCAGAAAATGGGTTAATGAACTGTGCAGAAGTTGCCGCTGGCACGTTAGATGATGAAGCTGCCAGACTTAGTAGATCTGCTAGGCCTTCTGAACCTTGTGCATATTTTCAACTCCTATAAAGAAATATAAACACCTGAAACAGGCTCTTTCTTCTTCATGAGCGGGAATAAGTCTTGGCTGACAAAATGTCCTGAATGTGCTGCCTGAGTTGAGCCTGGAATATTAGCAGATCCGGCTGGTGGAGGAGGCAATTTAGGCACAGAGGCATTCGTGTCCAGGGCATCCACTAAAGGAAGTAGCGGGCCAATGTTTATCTAAATCCAACATCTGTCTGCCAAAGCTGATCTTCATCCCTAACAGTTTTAGATTGAAAACTACGATTTGTATTCAGAGTTTGGAAAAAAAACAGACTCAGCTTATAAAACCTGACCATACCCTTTTAGTTGAAAATAATTATCAAATTGATAAGCTTTTAATTAGTGACAAATTTCTTATCAAGATTGTATGAATTAAGAGAATTTTTACTATCAAATGCCATTTTCAGCTGTGAAAGATATCAATAAAATTCTAATAAAATCTTTGCTTAAGACAAAATACAACATATTCCACCTCTCTATTCTTTACTCCTTCATCGCTTTGCTTCGTTTCATGCTGCTCCAAGAACTCTCCGAGTGGACTGTCAGTTCTTTGCTCTTCCGAACTTTTGTCATCTTCATTCTTCTTCTCTTCTACTGGAGAATCTCTTCCAAATAGGTACTTCTTCAATGAGTTGTCAGGTTCATCGTCCAAATTCAACAAGCTAAAAAGTTCAATGATGTCAAGAAAACGACCGAAAATCCGCTTACTCTCCTAATTCGTCTTCCTCCTTCACTTCAGCCGGCTGCCTGCTCTTTTCCTTCCCTTCCTTATCCAAACTTTCCTGTCGAACTTTTCTAGCCACCTTCTTCGATGGTTCGATTAGGTCCTGAAACATGTTTATGATTTATTAATTTTTATGAAACTTACCGTGAGAATCTCAAATTCATAATGCTGGAAGACGGACAAATTAGCAGCGAGAGCTGTGTAGGCTTTAGCAGTATTGCCGTAGAACGCAGACAAAGACTCGTAGTATTTACCAAGTAGATGAGCTAGAAGATTGGAACGAGAGGCAGCTAACAAGTCAACCTGAAAATTTGTCATTGAATAATCACACAATTTGATGACTTATTTGTCATGAATGAATTACCCTTTCCCAAAAACCTACTGAATTCTTCAATATCATAGATGCAAGATGGTGAAATTCGGTTAGTTCATCATTTTTCTTTTAAATGTTTCTCTTGAAAATCTATTTATTCTTTTGTGAAAAACGACAAACTGATTTCTGTTCTAAAAATGCGAAGCTCACCTTCTGCAGCACATCGCCTTTGAGTCTATCGAGCCTCTCCTTATTGCCTCTGACTGCAGTTTGTGCCTCCCTGAACTTCTCCATCTGTCTGTTTGTGTCGGGATCCAACTGAAAATCGAATCTGATTTAGAAACTGACAACTTGATTATCGCACCAATTTTATAAAATGACAGTACAATTTTCAATAAAGAAGAAGCACACTTGCTTGTTTACTGAAGAACACATCACCATTTTCAAAGTTCAAAAAGAATCCCATAAATCAGTAAAATGGGGTTTGGTTTGTCAAACATCACGACATGTCATGATTTTATCATCTTACAAAATCTCCTTACTTCATCACTAGTCTTCTTCATCCATAGCAGACTTCCTCTGTATTCAGTTCTGGCTCTTTCTGCAGCGTCCACTGTTTGAGTGCAATCTACTATTGCTCTCTCATTGAACACTTGTAGTTCTTGGTAAAATCTGAAACATGAAAGTTTATTATATTAGAAAGATGTTGATGTTTGGTATATTAGAAGTTTTCATGATTATCTACAAATTATCAACGAAAATATGATAATTCTTTCAAGATTTTCGCCTTTTGACAATTTTTCAACAACGTTCACCGACAAAATGACCTAGAATAATAACTGCCCTAAAAGCTAAACCCGACTTTGCAATTTTCTTCTCCACTTGTTTTAAAAACTCGACCACTTTTATCTTGTTTTTCCCACTCTAGAATGCAATCACAGAGCGATTTACAAGTTGAACCTCATTCAAGAGCGATCCTTAATGCGAACACAAATTTAGAAAATTAGCATGTTTATTCTATACATCTCTATTTGAAATGTCTATAAAATGGTTGGAATTTCATAATTGCCATTTTCACTCGACTCGCCTTCATCGCCTGGAAATGTACAGGTAGGCCGACAGCTGAAATGGGCGAAAATCAAACCCTTCCAAAAACGCCAAAATTCTGATGAAATGGATGACAAACGAACAGCGCTGTAACTTTCAGCCAGAACAGATGGGGATTGACCAGAAGCGTCCCACTCCGAAATAAGAACAGGTCGCGCAGTAGAAGTCGCAGTCGGTGAGGCAATCAAGCAGACAGGGAAAAATATTGCAAACACGAAATCTAAGTCATGTTGCTGTATGCGATAAACCATGTCGCGAGAGTTGCACGATGAAGCGATTACTTCACGCGACGTTGTGGACATGATGAAAATGCCTTCAAAAATTGACCAGTAAATTGATTATTTTCGTATTTTCAGCTCAAGACGTCGCTCGTGGATCCATCGTCCGCTCGCGACATTCGGCCACGGGCCGGCGACCAATGCGACGACCACTGAAGGAGTGTCAGACATCGAGAATGCAGCGCTAATGCTCGCACAGAACAAGGTATGCAAGAAATGGATTCTGGATAGGAAAAATGTCAATGATATACAAAAATAGAATATGTAAAATTATTACGAGAGATTCATGGTAAAAATATCATTGCTTTTCCGAATGGTGCAAAGATTGTAAACTTGAAAATCCTTTAAATTTCAGCCCCCGTCGCCAATCGTCGAAGAGCCGACCACGCAGAACCAGAACGAAGAAGAGGCGCAGCCGCACAGCCCCAAGATCTATCCCAAGACACCCTTCAATGCAGAGTTGAAAAACAGCGATGAAGACAAGAAAAGTGAGTAGAACAGGAGAGAAGAGAATGGCTCAGAATAGCCATTGGAGTTGAGACAGACTAATGAGATGCAAACATGAGAAGGAAAATGATCTGACAAACAATGGACATTCGTCCAGAAAGCCAATACTTCATGCCTTTAGTCCAAATCGTGCGTAAACCACACCAGCTACAGTTCATGGTTCAGCTGGCCCAAGGATCTTCGACAGTCATGGTAGAAGCTGCCGACGATGTCAAGGGCAATTACAAGGTATGAACCAAATCAACCAGAAAAATGAAGAGGCAATTTGGATTTCTTGATAATGATTAGAAAAATCGCCGCTTCTCCACACATTTCTTCAAGTCTCATTCGATTTTTTCTTCCTTCAATAAATTTCTGAAGACCGCTTTTCACAATTAATCTACGAAATTTCAGAACATAGCGGACGCGCTGAATATCGACGTCAATTCGATCATTTGCATCACGCGCAACAGCCACAAACTGGTGCCCGACGCGATCTTCCAGGGCAACATCAATCAAGGAGATCTGCTCTTCGTCCATCAGGTCGGCGTGCCTATCGAGGTCGAAATCGAGAAAAAGGAGGGGTGCGTTGAATGACAAAGTAACAACCATTCTCAACATAAGCAATTCAGTATAATCGGTTTGACGATCACTGACGGCGGCTGTGGACACTCGTTCATCAAGCGATTCCACCCGGGCAGCATCGCACAGGGTCTGGCTCCGCCTCTCGCAGTCGGCCAGATGATCGAGTCTGTGGCCGGCAAGTCGACCATCGGACTCAGGCACTTCCAGGTGGCCAAGGTTCTGCGAGACGTCCCTCACAACACCACGTCAGTCACTCGGCTCAATCACTCAATCAGCCCTCGAATTGCAGATTCGTGCTGCGTCTTCGCAACCCTCTGCAATCGGACTTCTCGCTGCTGGCGCCGCGCGGAACGAAGAGGAATCCGACTGCTGACGAAACTACTTCTGCAGTTGGAATGGGCACGGTCAGGTACAAGAGCGATGGACAGGCTGTGGTCGAGGTAGAAAGACCGGCAGATCATGATAGACTAATGAATAGAGAATTGCAGGACAAGTCGATGGACCGCACGATGGTCAGCAAACTGAACGAGGTGATCGACTCGTACTTGGGACTGCAGGACGACCAACTGGCCGCGGAATTGTGGGAGAAAATGGAAACCTGCACGGGGTACAATCAGCTCAAACGCATCGTTGCAGAGGTGAGAAAGAGAAAGAGAGAGAGAGATAGAGAGAGAGGGAAAGGATGACATGAAGACCAGCTAATGTGATTGCATTCCAGTCGAGTCTGGCCTGCTTCGAGTTCCCCGACGAACTGCTCTTCGACATCTGGGGCCTCTTCACAGACTGGAAGAAGGCCTCTGTCTCTGTTTCTGCTTCTACAACCTCCCTGCCCCGAGCCACTCCTCTTCTCCGCCTTCCATTCACTCCTTCCCACTTCTGACTGACTATGACTTCCCCCAAATTCAAATAGCAGAATTGCAACGAACGCAAACCACTCTCTCTCTCTCTCTTCCATTCCAGTGACTAACCGCATCGGCAAATGACCATCTCAGCAACTCATCTTCAGAAACAGACTCCTCGCCCAAACACATACAGACACACAAACACCGACAAACCATTTCCAATAAAGCGTCTATTTGGCGAAATGTTGGTCTTTGCATGAAAAGTTAGAGTCGAAAAGTAGGAAAAAAGACCAGGCTTATTGGGTGATCAAATTTTTGACAGAATGAACGAGTTGAACAGTCGAGAAGCATTATCTACTGTTAACAAGGGACTCGTCAGCATAGGAACTCACAGATCTTGATGAAACTTCCTACATCGAATTTTCGATGACGAGGATCACGATGGTCAAGTCAAAGAGTGGAAAATAGGGGCCTGGAAGAAGGAGATTGGTGAAAACCCCTTTTTCTTCATTTCTGTTTGCAAACTTGTAAATTTGCTCATTTTTCATGCAAAATGCGAGTAAAGGACAGCTAAAAATTCCCTAACTCCAGGCTCCTATTTTGCACTTTTTGACTTCAACATCGTGATAAGTGTCATCGAAAACTCCCGTATATGGGGTTTTGTCAAGATTTGTGAGTTCCTATGCTGACGGCTTCCTTGCCAGTTTGAAAGAGTTTCGATTTTATGTAGTCAGACAAGTGAAACATCGAGAAAAAAGCAAATTGACTCACCTAACAAGTGGTTGTCGAATGGCAGCTCTCTGATGCGAGTTGTATATGAGACATCTGCCAGAGGCAGTCAGCACCGTCTTCGTCTGCTCTCTCTTCTCCTTCTTTCCTCGATCTTTGAAGTACTTCCCCAATTCGTTCTCCACCAATATTGCGTCTGAAAATCATCGTCACTTTTTGTAAGCAATCTTGTAATATTGTGAATTTTTTGCGACGATGAGCACAAATGGTGGTCAAAAAGTGTAGAGCTTTACTGAACTTTCATGAGACAAAACGTTGCGCTTCATCAGCATTCTTTCTACCACTATTTTTGAAGTCAAATTTCGACAAATTGCATAAGTAGTAAGAGTGCTAATTTTGAAGAAAAGAAACAAGAATAAATTACAATAATTCTCGAAAAAATTTGAAAATACATTTCGTCTTAGCCCTTTTCATTTTTTTTTAGTTTTAGCAAATGATAAATCATAATTTTTCAATTCAATATCGATTGAAAAATATACCTACCCAATAAGTAGGCCTGGTAATTCTCGATGTTACTGAGCAGATTGAAGGAAGTGTCTCTGACAGAACGGAACAAGTTGAGTTTCGTGTCGAGATCCTGGTCACTCGCTTCCAAATGCTCGTCTTCCTAAATTTTGATGCAATATCAACTGTTCACACTTTTTATGTAATAAACTTTTCTTCGTAATATTTTCAAATGATGAACAAAATTAAAAGCTGATCTTCATCTTCATTCTTTTAGTTATTTCTATTTAGAAATTAATTTCAGAAAAGTGAAATTTAAAAAATAATAATTTTTACTATCAAAAAATTCTGACCTTCTTTCCAAGTTTGGATCTGATCATCTGCTTGGCAGTCCAGTAATGCTTCTTCATAGTCGTTATAGTGGAATCATCGAAATGATCCAAGAATCGATCGAAATTCATTCCGCTGAAATGTTCTCACATTCTTATGCATTTTTACAAATGAAAATGCATTTTAAACGTCGAAAAGAGCTTCATTTTGATGCAACTTGAGTTTCTCGTTTGGATTGTGAAATAGTCAATTTTGTTAATTTAGCCCAGGTTGAGTTTCGAATTGCACGACTTGCCTCGTGTTTGCCTCGTAATATCGAGCCCCCATTTTGCGATTGGAAGTCTGAAACTTCAATGGATTATGTGCATGAATAGACGAATGAAAAACTGGTATTGTTTCAAGAGATTTTACCTGGAAAATATAGAGGATTTAGACGGGATGAGGATAAAGGCCCTGAAACTGAATTGGAATGGAATGGAATGGGTCTGCAGGCCGTGGACAGCTTCTGCTTCTCCCTTTCCTTATGCGGCAGTACTCTGTTTCTCCGCACTCTCTCCATTCCCCGTTCTCTTTCCTTCCTTCCCTTATCGACATTCTACCTCTCTGTTCTCTGCCTATGCAAAAGCCGCAAAGAATGCGATATTCCTGTGACAGATGCAGCTCAGCATTTCAATTTCATCCAAATATGAATCCAGAATTCTTATTGCGTTATTTCAAAATCTTGCCCCTCATAATCAGTAATTTTAGCATGATTATCCAGTTTTGTTCATGCTAAATTTCTGATATGACGCAGAATGCTCTCGAGTCAAACTTTGAATCGATGAAATTATATTAGGGAATAGAAAATCTCGCACCAGTATGCATGCATATTTTTCAAAATGAAATTACGTTATTTATCAAATCAAGCGATTGAGAAGATGTACTTACAAAAACCCCTTGTCGTGTGGATTATCATTCTACTTTAGAACATGATATTCAATCTCCAAATAATCAACTTTTCATTATCAATCCAATAATAAATAAATTTCGGCATTCACTAATGGAAAAAAATCATTTCTTTGTTAATATGTAGTGGACTCAATATTTTTTTAAAATTAAGATTCTTGATTTAATACATTTGAGACATGGAAACGGTTATTTTAAAATTTAAGTTTTATGTCATGCTGCGACGAATTGAAAACATATTTTTCAGCGATAAATTCAATTTATTGAGTGAAAAGTAACGTCAAAATCGTCTTTTAAATGAAAAATTAAAACATTTAGTGAGAATTGTATATAGACTATTTGATTGATTATCACAAATTACATAATACCGCAATTCAAAGTGATAAATACCCAAATATAGAATCTCCATTTGTGCGAAATCTCGAATTGAAATCATAAACAGTGTTGCGATAAAATCCTAGTCATTAAATCCGAGAATGCAACGAATCGTCTCTTTGACAACTTGAGCGACGACCTCGAGAGTGCACTTTTCGTCGAAGGGAGGCACGTGGATGAAGAGCGATTTGGATTTATCCCTGGACAAAGACAGGTAAAACGAGTACCCGCACAAGTAACTGAAATCAGAACACCTCATACTTTTATCCTCTTTAAATTTATCTTACCGGCCAGGGTCTTCGGATTTCTCTAGACTGGCTATTCCATCGATGTTGACTTTCTTCGAGACCTGCTCGACGATTTTTGCGCAGTCGATTTCACTAATCAGAATTGGATCCTTCATGGCTGGACAGACGTTCATTGCCGGAACGCAAGCTGAATGTTGGGGAGAATATGTTTACCGATTATCATTCGATCTTACATTTGACGTCATATCTGCAGTATCCATCCAGAAAGGCCTGCTGCTCAAGTTTAATGCATCCAGGCTCATTGTGCGCACCGATGTGAATAATTAACTGAATTTTTTAATATGAACTATGGATAATCGTAGATCAATAATGAATAAAAATAGATGCTCTTTAAAGAATAATCCACTTCATCAACAGTTTTGGTTCAAAATTAACTATATCCTCAACTATTAATTTCTTCTGATACAATATAGTGGCAAATAAAAGTTTAGAACAACGCACGAGATATTCTATGTGCATCGACTGCCCGCTTTACATTGACCAATCAAATTAAAATCTATAGGATTATTGTCATTAAATGTCACCGACTAATGTGCAAAATATTGAAAAAATTAGCTCAGTAAAAGTAAACGAAAGATGTGAAAAATAAGCTTGATTCCAACTTTGGCGCGCCACTGTATGGACCATATAAAAAGAAAACATACATCGGGATTATGCTCCTTCCAGAGTTTTTCAACTTTCTGTTCGACTTCATCGTAAGCGACTGTCATTATTTCCACGATCAATTTCACATCTGAAATTGCTCTGCATTGTTTCATACGAGTTTCAATCACAAATTGACTTTCATCGATTCCCACTTCCTTCAGTCGATTCGCCACATCAGTCGATGGGTTGTCGTCGAAAATGCCGAAGGGACCGAATCCAGTCACAACCACTGTCTTCATTTCAGTTGGAACTAAAAGTAAAAAGAAGTCTGTATATATCAATTTGAAGTGGGGACTCAAGGATGATTTTTAATATCCGTTCAGACTTAGGGAGGATGATTGCCAGCAACCTTTTGCGAACCATAGCCGGCATATCTTCTTTACAAATTTCTCTGTCACGCTTCCCATTGATAAAAATTCCATCTATGCGATATGGTATGATAATTATTATTTCGCTCTTGCGACCTGCCCCCTAGTTTTTGGCTGATAAAACTGTCACTAAGCCTATATCCGCTTCAGTCATAAATCGTGCGAAATATTTCAAGCCTGAAATTTCAAACTAAATCTATTATTCCAATTTTCGGGGAAAATGTCCGTTTTATAAACAGCAAGACAAAACAAACTAATTCCGTGTACATTTGATATTTTCTTGATAGTCTCTTTATGCGGGCGACTTTTGTGCTATATGTTCTATCTCCGTTCAGCCTATTATCAGCATCATCCAATTTCCCGCGTACAGCAATGCCTTCCCCCTTTCCCTCTAAGTTCCCTCTGCCCCCAGGCCTGTTTCCCTGGCTACGCTTTGCACCACTCACTCAGTCGGTGCTGCATTCAGTCCTCTTCTCTTTGAACCCCTCCCCTTCCATTTCGCCCTTTCATAGCGGCACAGCCCTCCTCTCCCTTTCCATGCCTCGTTTCCCCTCGCCGACGATGAATATTGCCGTTCAATCCCGCCTTACCTTTCAACCACTCATTCAATGACAACTTATTATTCGAAAATAGTTCTTTAAATAATCTCGAATATTGGCGTTTTTCCCATTATTTTTCGTCATTCTTTTTCATTTAGATGCGCTGAAAATCAACTTTCAGAATTCCCCTTACAAAAATATCATATTGAATCCCTGCAATAATCATCATTTCCGGATTGGAACTATCAGCTGAATTTCTATTTCTGCAATCTGTCACTGCAAATCAACAAAGTCATTCAGTAGCAGAATGACTGGCTCGGTTACTTTGGCCGATAGGTAACTTAGATCATTAGACCAAAGAAAGTAATGCGTCTGCAGATATGTAATGACAAAGCGACTTGGAGATGGGACTTTTGGTGAAGTTCTGCTGGCAAAGAAAATTGATACAGGAGATAAAGTGGCTATAAAAAGGTTTGAACAGCTAACATCTGTCCTAGGCAACAGACATCTCATATATTTCTCTACTATGTAATGAGATAACCATTAATTTCGTTGGCTACGCAAAACACGATACCAAATTAGCTCATAAATTGACAATTTTCGCAATGGTGTAATAGCTAAAACTGAGCTTTATCTGAGAATAAAATAATCAGCATCATGCTTTCCCCTTACATATCACCGTAATTTCATTCGATGACAATATGTTTTCAGAATGAAGAAAAAATTCTACAACTGGGAAGAAGCTATGAATTTACGAGAAATCAAATCCCTAAAGAAACTCAACCACCCAAATATCATCAAACTTAGAGAAGTAAGCTTGTTATTTATAGCCGTTATATTTATTTACCAATTTTGTATCAAATCCCATGTGAACATGAGAATTTCACAATATATTTTCGCTTTCGCTTGGCTGATAAATATTTCCCGTTCTTGTACAAGTTTATCCTAAAAATACAGCGATTCTTCTAGCCTCGAATAATAAGAAAATTGCGCTAATTTACCATAACAAATTTATTTACGCGTAAAATTTTCATAGAAAGCGGTGTATCAAAGAAGCAAATGCGGTTGGCTTAGTGCCTGCCTACGGGCTAAGGTCCAATAATGTAGATTGTTTCCTGCCAGATTATCCCCTTTCTCGTGTTTGTCCAGCTCAGCTTGTATCTTTCCCCTTCCCTACCTGCAATTATGTCCCTTGCCCCAGGACACCTTCCTGTCCACTGTCCCACTGACTCATTTGCATAAAGCTCAATCGGTTTATTGGACACCAAAGGAAAGCGGTAAATGGCAACAATGCGAAATTTTGCGCCATATGTCTTTGATCAGCTTATAGTGTGAGAAAAGTGTTTGAGGACGAAATTTAACTATAGTTAAGAAGACGTGAGTCTTAGGAGTGATTCTCTTTTTAGCGTATTGAGCTGAAAAAACTAGAGACAATTATTCTAAATTACAAAGTGAAGTTCAAGTATTAGTAAATTTAAAAAAAAAGAATTTCATTTAATAAACGATCATTAGATTATCAAGATTAACGCATAACATCCTATCATCTCATGGATTCAGTTCTAGGAAGGAAGATCGTCAGAAACTCCTTGTCACGATTTACCTCATGTATATTTTCTTCACAAAACCTTCATCTTTAATCTGATATTAACCAAAAATCGCTTCTGCGATGCAATACCATAACCATGATTTCGCTCATGCGGACTAGTCTATATTTTACTTTCATCTGATGGAAATGCTCCCTAGATCCGCATTGTTTTCATTTCGAAATTGAACAGTAAGGCCAATCATAAAGATAACTCTTTTCCAAGTTCCCTACTCAACTCGCTAAAACTAATGCCAATAAAAACTAGCTGTACACTATACACATTTATGGGTTTCTTCTTATTGCATTTCAAAAGTCGAATAATACAGCTGAATTTTAACGCCTATTCTCATTGCTCATTTTTAGGTAATTCGTGAGAATGACATTCTCTATTTCGTGTTTGAGTATATGCAGGAAAATCTATACGAACTAATGAAGGACAGGTGAACACTTGCTTAATTTTTACATTTGAATTTTTTTTTAACGTCGTACCAAACAGAACAAAAAATTACAATGTGCACGTCGTACATAAAACTGATACACAGAAAAATAACTAATTGACGAGTAGCTAAATTTTCGAGAACTTTTTTTTTCAGGGATCGATATTTTCCTGAAAGCGTCATACGAAACATCATCTATCAAGTTTTGCAGGGTCTTTCTTTCATGCATAAAAACGGTATGTTAGCGGAAAGTGTCGTTCCTCAATATTGTTTTTGATTTAGGGTTCTTTCATCGGGATATGAAACCAGAGAATATAATGTGCAATGGAACGGAACTTGTAAAAATCGCAGACTTTGGCTTGGTGAGGGAAATTAGGTCGAAACCGCCTTACACCGATTACGTGTCTACTAGATGGTAGGCAATTTATGAGAAGAGAATTAATTTTGGACTCATTGGAAGATCCATTAGATTTCCTTTTATCACTAGCATTATCATTCTGCCAAAAACTAGATCCCCAAAAATAAAGATTCAATTTTGTGATGGTTGTTTTGAAGGTATCGAGCCCCTGAGATTCTGCTCCGCTCAACCTCATACAACTCTCCAATCGACATTTGGGCATTAGGCTGTATTATGGCTGAGCTGTACATGCTGAGGCCACTATTCCCAGGCACTTCAGAACTTGACCAACTGTTCAAAATCATCACCATATTAGGATCTCCAACAAAGGCATGAAAATTCGAATTAATTTTGCAAAACGGGTGCAAACTTAGGACCTTAGGCAATTTGTAAAATAATTTATCGAGGCTATATAGCTAAATTTTGTTGCAAATCGTGCTTAGACCGTAAATCTGTACGACCAAAACAATTTAAACTGAAAATTTTTTAAAGTTCATTTAGATTTAGTTTCAAAATATTCTCTCCATAAATTTGATTAAATTAACCAACTCTAGGAAGAATGGCCCGAGGGATATCAGCTAGCCACGGCAATGAACTTCCGGTTCACTCAAACAGCCCCGACTCCAATGGAGCAGATTGTGAATACGATTGGAAAGGATGGGATGAAGCTGATGCTCGATATGATGATATGGAACCCCGAAAGGAGACCTAATGCTAACCAGGTTGGAGGAAAGCTACGAGCAAACATT
Source organism: Diploscapter pachys (assembly GCA_002287525.1). Lineage (NCBI taxonomy): Eukaryota > Metazoa > Nematoda > Chromadorea > Rhabditida > Rhabditidae > Diploscapter > Diploscapter pachys. The sequence goes on along the minus strand of LIAE01010514.1, from coordinate 130,192 downwards.
AGAATTGTGTTGCAGTGCCTTCGATACAAATACTTCCAAGTGAACGAGAAGTTGGGAGCACCAGTCATGAGCCAACCTGCACCAGGGGTTGTTCGAAAGCACAGTGCTGGATCGACTCAGAGCGATACAAAAGCTGTGCTTGGCAAAGTCAAGGTAAAACATGATCTTCGTTCCTCCAATTTATCAAAACTTTCATAGACAATGATAAGAATTAGCAAAGCTTTGCCTTTATATTTGAAATTTGTTGTCTGCCTTCGAATTTAACTAGAGTCTGGAAAATGAAACTTCTTTATCATTGACTTTGGCTTCGGAGTCTAGAAAAAATAAGTCTTCGTCTCCGTTTTTTGTGTCTTTGAAATTTTTAAGTCTGATCTTTGATCCATCTCTGGGTGATGAGACAAGATTTTATTTAAATTAAGTTTTTGAAAAGCTAAACCAATTTCATCACTGATATCTATTGGTTATTTACAGAAAGACTATCCTGGTTCGGAAAACATTTCACCTCAACAGCAAGGCAAGATGATAGAAAGGAATCACAATCGATCTATACCGCTCAACAAGAGTACCGTATTCGAAAAGTAAGTCGTTCTGTGCATTCTATGAAATATTTTAGGGAGAAAAGTCATAATGATAGGTTGTATCGGAGGATATGATGAGAAATTGTAGTTCGAAACTTGATAACCTTTTTCCTCTGCGTGGGATCGTACACAATTTGCAAATCAGATGGTCTTTACGTAAATTACACGTTTCACACTTCGTAAGCAGAAAACAATCGATTTTGTCACAGGATTTGGCAAAGAAAATTAAGAACAAAATGAATTGTTCTTGAATTTTTAATGGCACATGCTTTTTGTTGCATAAAAACTGAGAAACTGCCTAGCGACCTTAGCCTGGGAAGGGATGAATTTGACCAGTTGGAAGGAGAGAAACCGAGAAATGGATAGATGAGAAGACTACAATTGGCACAAAACAGGAGAATTTCAGAAGTGACAAGGACAGAGACAGTGCAAATGTGGCTGCCGAACGCAGGGCCAAAGATTTCTACATGACCAAGTCACGATACATCCCTGGTATAATTTGCAGATAAAAGCACAAATTTGTGCAAGATAGCAATTTGTAGAAAAGTTAGATAATTACCGTTTTGAAAGTACGAATTAGCTTTATCCGAACATAAAGCGATGAGGGTAATTTTTTAATAGAAAATGCAAGAAGAGGGAAAATTTGCAACAAGTAAATTAATTAATGCAAATATGAATAGAAATAGGATTTCGATTTAGAAAAAAAAAACTTATCTCAACTCAGAATCTGCTTCTATATTATCAAAGAGTTCAATCAATATTCCGAAACGAATTTCTAAAATCCAAATTTTACCTACTCATAATACAAAATCGCATATCCAGATTCTTATGCTCACTAAAATGAAACTTTTAGGCGCAGTAACGAAAGAAGGCGGTAACAATGCGATGGCCGCGAATGCAGGAGGCAGCAACAGCGCGAAGAAAGAGGGCAGATCTGCCGTGCAGACCAGGTTTCAATATGCTTATGGTGGGTGATTTGTTGCTTTGTCTCCTATCCCTTTGCTATCCCCCCGTTCAATCATCTGTTTCCTACCCTATCGACCAAGTATTGTTTATCGCTTATCAAAGTTGAACCGGTAAAATGTTGCTGTGAGTCAAATCGTGGTGCGTCGAGCCTAGGCTTGTAAAAATTTAGATCCGGAATTTAAATTTTAATTAGCATTAAAGATTGGATTAGAATCAAGTTTTCACAGGCCTAATTTGGGTGTGCATTTTGGGAGTATTTTGACAACTGCCTCTACTTTCCAAGGGCAAATTTGACTCGCTTTCTTATAGGATACGTCCCAAATTTCGGAGCAAGAACTTTGAACCAACCGACAGACGGGAAGTCAGGCAACCACCTGCTGGCAAACAGCGCTACAAATAGCAATGGGTTGCCTAATAAGGCCAACAACAATAATGCGGGGAGAATCGATTGGGCTGCCAAGTAAGAATAAAATAGTTGAGTTAAACATCTTGCATCATCCTTATTTTCACACTATTGGTTCATCTACTTGTGGTGTAATGATCCTTTTTAAAATCGTCAAGATTTGATAATTAGGCATTCAAAATATTCCTACAAATTCATTTTGGATCGGTGGATCACATGGGGTTTAAATACACCACAAAAATTCGAAAGTGACGCAAAACTTCTGAGCTGATTAAAGAATAAATAATGCACTTATAATTCATAAAATGCCAACCTTTTTAGATATGTTCGATAAATCACAACTTTCGCCAAACCAAATTCACAGCACAACAATTGACGAGTGCAATCGATGCCTAAACATTATTGTATTTTCCAATTCAAAATTTAGTTCTTTCAAATTCAATAAATCATTCAAATCAAAATAAAACGGGTGCACCAAACACCTGCAAAATAACGAAAACCATCAATGAACTGGAACGTCTGGATTGCCACAGGCACGTTTATTCGCAGCTAAATCATACGAAAAATCACCATAAAACAAACATAATAATCGAATAAAACCTCATTTCTGGTGTCGTTAGAAAGGGAAAATAAAATTGAGAATTACGAGTCACAAAGTGATAAATGAAAATACTCGAAATTCAGATAACCCCTTTTCGATATTTCATTTAGCACTTCGAGTGAAAGATTCTAAAATGAAAGAAAAGAATGAACAAAGCAGATTCAAATTGAAACTCTTCAGCATTTATCACAGAATCAACCAATTGAAGTGGAAGTGAGTGGAATAATCGACGAGAAACTCGAAGAAAAGCATCAGCTAAATAAAATTAGCACGTCCTTGTAAAACTACGAATGAATCCGCTACTGAAGCAGCAAATGATAAAACGAGGAATAAGTGAAATGAACAGAGGCAGAGATTCACAATCAATTCAGTTCCGGTATGAAAATAGAGCTGCACTTCAGACAGTAGAAAAATTAGGGATGTTCGAAGTTCAGTTTTGAAAAAAAAAAAAAAAAACTCAGAACACCCCCTATTTAAAATAAATGAACGAGGAGAAGATAATTGAATCAGAGAATGAATGAAGCACCAAATTGGGTGAGGTGAATTACGGTTGCAATCGCGAGGGGGGAGGGGGGTTGGTGCGGGAAATTGGAAATCGATCAAATGAGGTGGGGAAGAATTATGATTTGCAAAAGTAATAAACTGAATGAAGAAGTTCCTACAATTCAATTACTTTTACAAATTATCTTTAAAAAGGTAGACGAAAGAAGAATAAAGAAAAGTGAGATTTACGCCATTAGAATCACTAGAAAGAAATAACTCATTGTGCTCGGGATTCTGGTTCTTTGGTGAGACGCAAAATATCACTTTTCAAATCAAAACGGTGATTTTTCGTCAAAAATTAGAAGAGCCTACAGATATGAGAATGATGACTGGTCGTAGAACACTGGAAACGACAAAGTGTTCTGCAGAAATCATAGGAAAGTCTCGTAATAAATTAGGTGAATGTGGTTAAATGAGTAATCTATGTTACAAGAGCAGACGAATCAACGAATCAATCGAAGGACATTTATATCCAGCAGTCTGCATCAGTTTTGTTGAGTTGAGAAGTGAAGTGAAGTGAAGTGAAGTGATTGTTTAGTCGATTAAAATTAGCATGACGAATGGGAAGGGGGAGGGAACCTGACTGTCCGACTGTTCCTAGAGATGAGGGGGCAATCTTCTCGCATTTCCACTCCATTTGCGTTTCGAGATTTCCTGCTCCTGTTCCGTTCTCTCCTCTACCATTCTGTTAATCGTCAATCGACATATCCATCTGCAAAATCACAAATCAGTCAAAAGTCGAGAAACAATCGAGTAAATAGTGAAAACCGAAAACTGATATAAGGTCGATCGAAGAGTTCCGTCACTACTGTCATATAATAACCGAGGAATTCAAAAATGCCTTTGTATGAATCAGAATGTAACCTTGTCATTTTTAATTGAGAAAAATACAGCAACACAAAATTTGAGCATAATTTCTCAAATATGTTGTTGACTTGGAAAGCATATGAATGACATGTGACAGAACATTCCGATCATCACCTATTTTTTAGATTTTATAAATTTATACCACGAGTGTGTTGTCCTTGGTGAGCATGGCGTGCAGCACGGCCTCCTCCTTCTGCTGTAGTCGGTCGCCGCGAGTCGAGATGTCAATGAACTGAAATATAGAAATTTTATGTTTTTTTCATGATACAAGATATGAATTAATGATTTCGCCTGGCTAACGATGGAATTTTGGTATTCAGAATTCTTTTTCTGAAAAAAAAATAATCCAGAAAGTGTTTACAAAGTTGAATACTCCATAAAGCAAACGAATGAAATGACCTCCTTCTCATTGGTAGTCAATCCGAGTGCCTCCCTGGCTTTCCTGGAAACATCCATGTCAGCATCCCTGGTCAGGGTCATCAGTTGCTCCTGCACTGCGTTCAATGCGTCTGTATCCTCTCCCTCTGTCCTTCCACTTTCGTTCTGCTCCCTCTGCGTCTGCGCGTACAGTCCAAATGCCTCGCCAACCGCAATTCGGACATTTGCGACTTCTAAAAAGACATTTTGTAACTGTTAAATATTTGATTTGAATAAGTAAATTTCTTTCCAAATATCCAAAGCTTCTGAAGTAAGATTCTCACAATAATGCATGAGATAAATAAGTCATTTGCATAAGTAGGAATAAAGGACCGTTGATAATGCTAGAATATCGCTTCATTTCAATCTGAAGTCTGTGGAAAATATATGCTGAAGAAGTTGAGAAGTATCATGAAGAAATTATGAATCAATCAAATAATATAATAATGACTGAAAAACACATACTGTCTTTGATGAGACTGAGCAGAGGAGTGCGGAGGAAGAAGTCGAATTGCTGGATGGTGAGGGTCTTATCGCGAAGCACCTGCAAATTGTTCCATTATGTATTTATAAGCAAGGTCGTCAAAATAGAGCTCTTGCATAACAATTCGACTTTCTTTCATGTGCACTTTTGTTGATAAGTGCTTCTCTATCATTATTTTCAAACAAGAGAGACAATAAGCCATTGTTGACTTGCCTGGGCACAAAGCAAAGCGAATGTCTGTCTCCTGTTCCATTTCTGCGTCTTGGCGAATCCGTTCACTAGATCTGCTACGAACATTTCGGACAGGATCGCGATCGGACGAGCATCAGACGATTCTTTTGATTCCTGGAAAATAGGAAATAAATTGTTTACAAAGAAGCTTTCATAAATGAATATTATCATTTTTTTCTTCAATGAGATCAAATCATTAGATGGAAATACCGATATATTATAAAATTCACTACGAAAAAAAACGATGTGAATCAAAAATAAAGATTGCAGAATCTAATTCAATCCGAAAATAGTAATACGCAGTTTGACAAGTACCTCGAGAGTTTTCCATTCGTGATCGACAAGACGGTAGAGGATTTGCGAGAGAAGAAGAATAGCATCTTTGCGCACTTCGGCAATGCGGTCTGGAATTTAAAAAAAAATAAAAGATGGCATGAAACTAGATAATTCCTACCGTTAGCGAGAGTGAGGCCGATTGCAGACATGGTTCTGTTGATCTCCTCGATGCCGTACAGCTCGCACAGCTTGATGCATTGACTGAAAATCAACGAAATAAATCAAATTTCCTTCAAGCATTAAAAATAGAAAAGATTACAGTGCAAATTTTATGTCAAAACAAATAACAGTTATTGCAATTATTCTAGATTTATCGTAAACAAGAAAATTTACATGTCGTCGTTGATGACGAGATAATTATTTGGAAAAAAAAAACATTGAAAATTCACCGAGCGAATTCCTGTCGGAATCTCCAAGTGAAAGTGTTGTCGACGGGCATGAACTGGGGCAGCACATCCACCATCGCATTCCTCGTCTCGCTAGGCAGACACTGAAAAAATACATGTATAAGTAGAAGGGAAATACAAATGATTACCTTGAAGAACTCGTAGAGATGTTTGAGAATGCCCATCCTCACTTCGGGGACATCCTCTCTGAACGAGTTGAAGACAGGCAGCAGGTCGGCTGCAGTCGAGGGAGAGCCCACGATTAGCGCGATTTCGTGCATCGAATTCGCCAGGGAAGCACGCACTCGCCACTGGAAAAAGTATGCCTTGTAATTAGAATGAAAATTGGGATTTTGAAGCTGAATTTTCAATCAATTTATAGTAAAGAAGTTATTGTTCTAGAAACATATCACAATAAGTAAGGGATAATTCTTTCCTCTTCAGTATTTTAAAAATATAATTTAACATCGGAACAAGTATCTCGAAAATACGACTAATTTTGTTTAAATCTTTTCCTACCTGATCATCACCAGCCAGTCTGTGATAGGTCTCCTTGAGTTGTGGCCATTTGGCCCTGCCGAGAGTGAACGCGACAGCAGGGAAGTTGTGTGCGCAGTGTCTGAGAATGTCTGTATCCGCACAGAGCGACGTGCTCATCCCCATCGACATGAACTGATCCACCAGGGCGGCTGGCACTATTTCCTGCAAACCACGAAAATGAATGAATGAATGAAGAAACGTGTTTCAAAGTCGAGTTTAAAAAATTGAAATTCAATTTTTGGAACAAAAGAAAGTAGAAATAATATGTGTGAAATTCCAAAAGTAATGCATTTGTATATTTAAGGTAAACTTAATCAAGGTACAACCTTGAAACTAAAAACAGCTTTAAGCAAGTTTGTGTTCATTCAGAAATTCAAATAAGCCAACCTCGTCGCCATCCGGCAGGTGCTCCATGTTCGTGTCCTCGAGCGGGGCTTCCCTGCAATCCGGCAGCAGCTCGGAATCTTCGTCGATCTGAATAAAGACGGCAATTAACTACTGAATGATGGCTTTGTGGACATACATCCATGTCCATCGACCTTCTGCCACCGAAAATGCAGAGAGTGTCGTTTGTACTGTGGGAGGACAGGTCAGTGGACGCGATCACAGAGGAGGTCTTGTCGTCTGTCAGGGAGTCGTCCTGCGATCTGCAACTACAAACGTTTGGTCGAATTTTTCGAAGAAAAACAATGAAAAATTCCAACCTTTGCAAAATGAAAAGACAATATGAAAATGTCACTATCCCACCATTCCCAATATCAATCGGTAACCGGTCAGCAACCAATGGGTAGCAATGCTCGAGAAAAAAACCAATTGGTGTTTATTCAGTAGATACCGACTGATTGTAGCTTTGGATTAACAACTAGTGTTCACTGGATGCCGATTGGTTTCTTTCGTTTGTTTCAAAAATCATTAACGATCGGTTAACGCACTAGTACAATTGATAGCTGATCGGCATTGGGAATGCTGAGTGGTGAATTTAGATTCAAAATATGCCCCCACCTTCTGGGACTACTGAGTGGGGAGAGGAGTGAGCTGTTGTTGGCAGAAGAAGTGGGGCTGACGGTCAGAGCATCGAGACGATCCTGCAGGAAGGAAATCACTCGGGGGGACGAGGTCGAACAGCCGAAGGGAATCAGATCGTCGCTGAAATTGCAGATTTAAGTCGGAGGAGAAATTATTCATTTATCATTGGAAGGGGGATTCAAATAATCATATTTTCTCACGTTAATTAAATTTTGTGAAAAACTAGAACATCGCTTGTGATTTACAACCCACTGTCGAAGTTGCTATTATTTGTTCTGTAGGGTATAGATTAAAAATTTCATTTCCAAAAGACGAGAGTAAAAGGAATACAAATCTCGCTCACTCATCAATAGAGATGGGTGGATTTTCGCTGGCCCAGTAGTTGGTCTCGACGAAGTTCTCCTCCATATCGAGCGCTGCCTGCTCCTTCTTCACATCCCTAGTCTCCTCTTCCATTTTAACTCCATCCATTCCTTCCTCGTCCTTCTTCAAACTTTCCCCCTCTCCGTCCTGCATCACTTCATCCTCAGTTACTGTATTTTGTTCTGTTTCCCTGTCGTCACAAACGTCCATGTCTTCTTCGTCATCTTCATAAATAGTCTTGTCCAGAACATTGTCCTCGTCTAGGCCAAGTCTGCAAATGAGATTCGTAAATGTTAGATAGGAAAGGTTTCTATTTGATAACCTTGTGGTCAGCATTTTACTAAATGACAAACTGCACTTTTAAATAGCAGAGGCTTTTTTACTAAGTGATGATCACTTTCTTATGGAAACAAAGAATGAGTAATCCGAAATTTCACAAAATACAGGTCTTTAAGTGGTAATTGTCAATTTTGGATTCCAATGAAGTAGACATTTGAAAAAACATGAGGAAATGGTTTTTTTCAATAATTTTTTTTATGTAAAATAAGAGAATAAATTACTTGGACAAATCCTCGGACGAGTTGCATTTGGCAGCGATGGACGCGGTTGAGTCGATGGGTCGATTGCGAGAAAGGACTTCGTCTTCGTCGTTCCTGAAACTGAAAAGTGATTAAAAAAGTAATTAAAGTTTAATGAAACCGTTTCAGATAGTCGGAAAAGTTAAACAAAAGTAAATTCTTTGAATCATACCATAAGCAAATCAAGGAAAAGTCTTACATGACACTGGCAGGCGCACTCTGAGTGGAAGTGGGCTTCTGGCCATACCATTCATCCAAATATTCGTTCAGACGGCTGAATATTGATAGGTTAGAGAAGGCAGTGAAGAGCAAGGGCATATTTTTAATCTTTTCCTTTCTCTAGAGGAAATAGCCGATCAATGAAACAACTAATTGTGAGCCTTCGAACAAGAAAACAAATGATGCAAAATGCGAGCTGACAAGAGACATTTGTTTCAGAGCAGGTCAAATTACTCGGGAAACATTTTGTACGAGGACTAAAAGACTTGGCGTTTGCAGAATAAACCAGCACTTTTCAAAGAATTGTAGTAATCTTATCAAATAACATTTTAAACATCAATAGTTTGTGAATGGCGTAATAACAAAATGATGTAACGAGACATGACGCAACTCTTTTTAGTATTTGACGGAATGCTTCTTTTTCTTGCACTTGCACGACTCCTCTCAATTTCTATGCGTTCCGTCATTTTGCGTAACGTTATTCCATCACTACGCCATTAGCAATTTGCTCAATAGTTCGCAAAATATATACTTGAAAAGTTTTCGCATCTTGGATAAGAAATAACGCAATAAGAAAAACTGCCTGAATTCTCAAAAAAAACACATGAATACGAACCGTTCATCGATGTCGACGGCCGAATAGCTCGAGTTGTGTCTGTCGCTGCCCGTCATATTGGCCTCGTCGTCGAGAGGCATCCAGCAGTCGGCAGGCAGCGTCCCAAATTCCTCCTCCTCTCTGCTCCTCGCCCTCTCACAGTCATTCCTGTCTGCATTCAGATTGCCTTCCTCGGATTCCGTCCCAGTCATAGTCCCATTTCCACCCGTTTGCATCATTGAATCCCCAATCAAATCGTCCGTCCGTTCGTATATCTAAACAAGTGAAAGAATTTTTACGAACAACTGATAAGAGAAATGAATTTTTAGAAGAAAACTAAGAGTTTGAAAACCTATTAGGCTGGCAAGAAATTTGTCAAATGATATAATTTTCTTCGAGTACATTTCGACAATTGTTCAATTCATTATTCTATGAAACGTTGTTATTTCTTCATTGATCTTCATGGTAAAGCATAATCAGCCTTACTTTACCAATTAGTTCTATATTTATGGGGGAATGGAGAATTCAGAAAATGAAAAATGACATATTCTTTATCAACCTATTTTTTATTCTTTCAGAACCTTGACTTTCTTGCACAACTATTTTAAATGTTGTTTTTTGCTTATCCAAAAAAAACTGATAAATTACTTATTAAATCTGATTTTCAAAGAATGCTATATCAATTCATAAATTTTTTTAAAACCAACCTGTCCATCACGAAGAGCCAATCCGGTCATTGTCGAGTTGGCGAACGTGGCGATGAACGGACCGAGCTCTTGATAGGCCACATAGGACACCTGCAGAAGAATGATTGGAAATGATATCGCAATTTATGCCCACTGCAGCAGATTTGCGAAAGAATTCTTGTACAAATAAATAATCTATTCGAATACTTTTGAATAAAAATGTTATTTGCCGTAAAATTTCATCTAACACGGTTATTCGGAAATCCCGTAACCTCGCAACTTTGCGAAATAATATGTAGGGATAGAAAAATGTAAAGGAAAGGCTCTCTAATTTTTGCATATTATCTTATCAAGTGGCAAGATTTCCGAATTGCCTCTAATATTAAACAGGAAAAATATGTTCAACATACCCATCTGGACGGATCCTGAAGCATCTTGACGAACCGAGGAGCCAGTGCTTGCTGACGGACCTCCTTCGATGCATTTTCAGAAATCTGAAAATATTATTTTGAAACGTTGAAATTGGTTTTCACTCAAACCTTGACGTAGATTTCGCAAACAGACTTGCGAACTCCCCAATTCTCATCCTCACAGAGCGCCTGCAGATGCGGAATCACAAACTGAAAATGCAAAAGCTAAAGCTCGTTTTCTTGAATAATGGTGAAATGTTTATAATAAATTTATATTTTTGAAAAGAATATCGAAGCAGCATTATTATTATTCTTTCATATGGCCTTCGATAGATCTTCAAAATTATTTCTTACCACTTCGGTGAACTTTTCTCCGAACAGTTGAGCCAAATCGCCGAGGACTAGAGCCGCAGCCTGAAAGTTTTGTTAACTAATTTCTATCTTGAGCATGACTTTTGGTCTCAATCTATTTTCATATCTTCCTGTTTAATAGCTTTCAGTTTCTTTGCTAATATTCTCGCTATTTTCTTGTCCTTGAAGATTTTAGCGTCTTTGTTGGGAAATAATAAAGACCTCAATGAAGAGAACAAATGATACACACAAAGCCTGAGGAACTGAATGCACAAAGAAGTCTCTTTGAATGGCAAATGAAATGGTGGATTAGTGATATTCCCCTATTCAGAGAGAGAGCTTTGTATGAATTGCTTATCTCCAGATGATTATTGCATTATTTGATTCCAAGAACAATGTCTGAATGTGTGTTTCGATTTGTTTGCAATTCCCCCTTCCTTTCTTTTTCAGTCTCCATTTCGGTCTTATCTTTCCCTCCACTTTCAGTGCTATTTGACTGCATTTGGCTCGTAGCATTCCATCTCCATTTTTGGCTTTCGTCTCGCATAGAGCGAGAGCTTTTCGAGAGAAACAGAGGTCTTTTACAAGAATGGAAACGAAACTGGAAAAAAACTGATAAGAAAGGAAGGAAAATGGGGAGGGAAAGAGGAGAAATACGAGAGAAGAGCTGAAATCGGGACTGCCATCGCTATTGCCAATGCAGTGCTGCACACTATCATATAGATAAATAAAACGATGGGGCAAACAATGGCAGGGGGAATAGGGAGATTCCAGACGATACCAAATCGCTTGATTTCGATTTGTAAACCACACAAAATAGACGGATTCGCTGGATGAAAAGAGGAAAACCAATAACCAGATTCAAACAATCAGCACGGCAAATGCACGTATGAGACATAGATATAGAGAGAGGGAGAGAACACAGAGGACACGAAAATAGGAACAAATGAGTGATTGATATCCGTCATTCATCAGCATGGATAATCTGATGTTGTACACTATGAGTTCATTCTAACTTCACGCCATAAATATGGATAATGAAGAGAAACTCACTCAGCTGAGTTACATGAATTAAGTAAAATTAGATTCGATCTGATTAGTATTTTTCTGATATTGATCGCATATGAAAACGACTTTTGTTGCAGAATAATATTTTGTTCAATGATATAAAACTGATCGCCGTTTTTATTAAACTAAATAGTACGCGCTTCATGTTTCATCTGTGTGAATCAGGACAAAAACTTTTTGATTCATAATATTTTTGTTCTTTCAGTCATTGTCAAATTCGTCCCTGTCTCGTTCATTCCTCCTTCACTTCAGTCCCTCCTCGCCCTGCCACATTTGCCATTTGCCATTTGGCCTCTGTCTTCGCTTCTTTTTGTCTGACTTTTTTTCGTTTCTTTCACTTGGCATTTGGCTTCGAAAACGATCGATAATTGAAGAGTTCAGAGTGAAATTTGCGATGCGAGAGAAGAGAAGAGAATTGACAGGCAAAAAGAGGAGAAGGGAAAGGCAGACAGCAACTAACAGCTAACAGCCCCTGCCCCCTCTCGTCTCCCATGGCACTGCCAAACTTTCCGCAGACACAATGCCTTTGCAAATGGCAGATTGGCAAAATGAGAGGCATGACTCACGCAGAAACGCACACAAACACACACACACACAAATTGACGCGCAAATGGAATACAATGCAGAAAGACGAAATAGAACGCAATTTTTCCTTTACTCGATCACAGTGCGCAATGCTCCTTTCTTCGCATAGGACGCATTCCACAATCAGCGAAGAGCCATTTAGATAAACCACCAAAGTTTATGAGTCAAATGCGGAAAAAATGCCAGAATACCGTACGCCGGTTGTGATTTATCTAAAAGATCTGTTCTGTTCTTTCAGCTATTCTGCCCTTGCATAAACATTTCTAGACATTCCCACGCCAAACTCTTTCTTCCCTTTATCAGTTTTGCTGCCAGCTATTTCAGCACTTGGCAAACACAACAAACAAACACGCAGACTTTTGTCCAAATTTCTCGCAATTTATTCCAATTCCCGTCTTTCCTCATTTCGCATTCTCAAATTCCGTTGTTCCGCAACATGATCGTCAGAAAAAATATCTGTAGTCGAGCTAGAAGTCGATGGGCGTGATCTTCAGCCTTATTCCATTCCCGTCCTCGGCTTGTCTTGTCTATTCCCATCTCTTCTTCTCCTTCCCTTGCCTTTCCAAGCATTGCATCTGCTCTCTGCCTTCCTCGTTCCAAATAAAAAAAAGAGATGGGTACAAAAATAGCTCACGTAAAAATGGAAAGTGGCAACTGCAAGAAAAGAAACTACAAAAGGGGAAAGAAGTCGAGAAGCTATTGCATTAATTTCAACAACAACACTTCTTACTTTTTCACTATTCAATAGAAACACATGCTTTGTCTGCTGTCGAGTATTTTTATAACTTGTACGAGCCATGAGCGAGCATCTTATGTCTTATGGGTGTTAGTTGGTTTATGAACCATGTAAAGGGAAGACGGAACGCATAAATCTTCCTACAACTAATACGCAGCACTCAGCACGGTCGCCGATTTAACGGACGTTTTTGAGTCTACAAAAATTTATGACATTCGCGGTTTCGTACGGGGAACTCGTATTTCATCATCATGCTTGTGTCTGACTAAAAGAGCTGTCTGCAGTACACAACATGTAGTAATTTGTCTGTCTGCAAAATATTCTATGAAGATAATCAGAAGTTTGATGTGTTGTCGAATTACCGCGAAGATACGAAAGATAAAATTAACCCGTTTTGTGCGTGAAGAGATGGGAAGCATTCGAATGCACTTTACGAGCATAAGGATTGTTGATGTGATGCTATTTGAATTCTCCTTTCGGCATTTCTGCAGTGCACTCAATTTGCTATGCTCATTTGGCAACGACAGATTGTGACAAATTGCAGAGCAGCACGCAACAGACACACAAATAGACAGACAGCCAACAATGGCAGAATAACTCGAAGAATCGTTAATACGAAATTAAACCATTCAAATTACTGTATGACTGAATTTTGAATGGATATTATTGAATTTGTCTTGCTTGTATATACAATTTGTGCTCATTTTCAAATATCTCGAGCATATGAAAGCACGTGTGTGTGTTTGTTAAAAAGGGCTTACAGCACAAATCTGCAGATCTGCTAGACTGGATTGAGATTTGCCAGTTTAGACTGCGATTTGCATGGCCGATTAGACGGCCCACGTCACAACCATTCATTTCGTATATCAAATCCTCTTTCTGATTCATTTTTATGATGTTTTATTTATCATCACTTTGCACTTTTCGTTCCAATTCATGTTTTCTTTCTGTGAAATACGACGTTTCACAGCTAGTTTGTGTTGTCAATTTACGATAAGGCGATGAAGTTACATGATTTGCTACTTGCTGATAGTGGAAACGTGGACTCAAAATGGCGACTGGCAAGTTTTAAGCGCTCATCAATTTCAATCTAGGGATTTTTTTCGTGGAAAATGATGAAACTCCCACTCCTACATACTAGACTGGCAGACTTAGAGAGCGATGAGTCGTTGCCTTCATATCTCTCTTCTTCCCTCACCTCTCCCCTTCCCTTCTTCTTTCTTGTGCCTTTCATTTTCCACGTCTTTCCTCTTTGTACTTGTCTTCAATTTCACCGCTTTTTCGCTTCAAAATGCTGTTTGTTTTGTTCGCAAAAAGCTGAGAGAATAAGAAAAAGGAGATCGACGAAAAATAGGAAAAACGAACAAATTTGCCAGACTTGCACGGGGGAAATAGCTCGGAATTCAGACTGAACATGACAATATTTGGTCGATCAAACATAAAGATTTTATATTTGTTGTGCGATTTGTATGTTTCAATTCTTTTTTTTACCTGTGAATTTCATCAGTACGCTTACCTTTCTGGCGTGAACATTGATATTAGCGTAGAGATGAGAGAAGGGAGGAAGGAAATCCGCGAAGAGCCAACGACGGTCTTCGATCGCACAGAACGAAATCACTCGGCACAGAGCCTGAAATGGGACAGTCAAATGAGGAAGAGCCAAAATGGCTGCAGATTTGAGACACCCAACTCTACTATACAGATTGACTGTTAATCGGGATTCTGCTTGTCTGAAAGCACATTTGAAGAAGCACCAGAAATCCCTTTTAATCCTCACTTTAGTCAATGCTTCTTGCGGCCTGAATTTCGCAATATTTCCTACAGAAGCTTGAAGGAAAGATGTTGAAATTCTTTTTAAAAATTGCGCAATCCATTGAATTTTGAAGGTTTTGGTTGAAAATCATTAAGATGTTTTTCCCCTAAAATATACACCTATTGCCAAAAATATCGAATGAATCTGTTCGAAAAGTAAAATCCTGACATAGAATCGTGTCCATGACAGCACATCAAAGCTGGCTGTGATATGAGTCGTCCTCTGGAGGCTTTGCTACAAATCACCGACCACTTTGACGTGCAGTCCACGGTCCCTGGCCTTTCCCAGACAGTTATCGTTCCACCCACACTATAGCTCAATTAGTCATTAGACTAGAAATCGTATGATAGCTGTGTTGTAGTGATTTAGACTCAATACATTGGGAATTTAGAAGGCTATAATAAGTCGATAACTTGAGAAATCAGCAAGTCTGCTGAAATTTTATGAAACTACGAGGAGAGAAAGAAGAAAGAAGTAGCAAAAGAAAGAATAGAAAGAATGAGAGATTTGGGCAGAGACAGTCAGAAAAGGGCACCTGTTACATAGAGACGAGAGGCAATGAGAGGGGATGGACTGCTAACGACAGCTGCTGGCAGAAGGGATGAAGAGAGAGGCTGAGGACTCGAAATATGCATCTCTCACAACTTAGACACATTCACAATCACTAGGAAAATTATAGAATTGGGTTGAAAAAGAGATGCCCTAAATGCACGTTTTCGTCCCTCGTTCTTTTCGAACCTCATGTTTTTTTTCCAAATCTCCCTTCTCTCTCAGCAATACGAAAAGGGTAATTCGCAATTTAGCTGTCAGATAAAAAAATCGCTGTTTGGCAGGGAGGGGATTCAATCGGATGGAGTGCATAAAAACTGCACAAAAACAGCAGAAATAGAAGGGAAATTGTATGAACGACTAGGATAATGCCATAAAAAAGAGAAGAAAGAGATAGAAGAAGACATAAGGAGAAGAGAACAGATGTCCCTCTTTATGCCTGTCCCTGATGCTGCTGCTCTTCTCTCACAGAACAGAACAGAATAGATTAGAGGATAGGATAGGGTAGGAAGAAGAAAGACATTAATTCGAAGGTTGAAGAGCAGGCCCTTTGCCAAGTAAAAAAGGGCTATATTTCTTGACTAAAAATGAGTTTGAGTGTGCACTTCGACTGCCTGGTTGCTTGGCCAGATGCTCGAAATGTACACAAATCGGCAGCAGCAAAGACAACGTAAAGAGAAGATAATCAGAGATCAGGAATATGCAATCGTCATTCCGAATAATTTTATTGCGGGAACCTATAATTTTTTTGTAGAGCAAAAGATCCAAGACTGAAGCTCATGTTTCGAAATGAAACTATTGATAAGCCAAATTGTCTAGCTAAGATTTTACAGCGATCTTTACATATATCGTGACGAACAAAAAAGCACGTCTGTTGAATTTCAATTTGGCATATTTTCTTGAAATTCTGTGTCCATATTTATAAACGCATCGGAAGGCAATTGGGAGCCTTCCGGTGCATTTATGAATACGAGAATTGAATGATAATTGCATGTTAATTTTTACAAATTTTTGTTCTGTTTTCTTTTATTGTTAAAGTGTCAAATTACTCGGAATGATTGATATTTCTAATCGATTTGTGAAATTCATGTTTGAAGTCCAATTAGGATATGCTAGCTTTAGTCCTTTTATCTATATTTTGTGGAAGCAATTTGGTCTTCGTTGATTGTCGATCGGGGAGGGCGAAAAACAGAATAGTGATACGGCGCAC
Organism: Diploscapter pachys; assembly: GCA_002287525.1. Taxonomy (NCBI): domain Eukaryota; kingdom Metazoa; phylum Nematoda; class Chromadorea; order Rhabditida; family Rhabditidae; genus Diploscapter; species Diploscapter pachys. The sequence continues at coordinate 113,651 of LIAE01010514.1, read as the reverse complement.
AATACGAGCCCAGTGGCTATATTGGGCTTATGGCGTCTCACTACCCATGTCTTTCACCGTCCAGGCGACAGAAGACACTTTTGGCTGTGTATTTGAAAGAGTCCATATTTGAATTGAGAAGAATGAGTAAGAAAAGAGTGAATGGATGGATGTAACAAAAGCAATGATACAAAATTAGAAGTCTGTCTGACTGCAAAAGGGAAGCATTGTCTCCAGACAACGCATGTGAGTGTGTCATTTTACACCGACATAACAACTCGATCGTTCTGTCTGCCCCCTCTCTGTTTGCCATTAGCGTTCCCTCTTCCTCACTCTTATCATCACACCATTTTTGTTTCCCATCCAAAAGTGATAAGAGTTCCTTTGTTCGCCTAAAATATCCCCTCCCCTTCTAACCAATGCATCAAATGTGCTCTTCCATCTACAGTTCTTCCCCCTGATGTCTCAAATCTGTATCCATTCTGCAGTCAATGCTGAATGCGTACCGCAGCAGCCTCGACCCTCTGATCTCCATAGCTGGGTCTGTCGTCCTCCGTCTGGATGATGGTGAACAGTGCGGGGATGATTCGTTGCTTCAGCACATCTGTAAGAAGGAAGGGGATAGACAAGATATAACATTGAGATTGAGCAGAATCTATCCAAGCAGCCAAGACTCTAACTCGATTTGCTGTTTGTTGCGAGCAAAAATTGTCTGCCTTCTTCTTCTTCTTCTTCTTCAATTCCCTCCTCTCCCCTCTCGCGGCAGCCGCTCTTTCCATTTTTCTTCATGCCTCATTTTTTTAATCTCTGTCAGGCTCTCTGTCTCTTTCCCTATCTGCTTCTCTATGCTCTCTCCTCTCTCTGCACGTCTGTCTCGATGTCTCTGGATCAATGGCAAGATGGATAGAGCTAGCTGGCAAAAAACGCAACTAACAGAAAGAAAAACCAAGTAATAGGAAAGAGAAGGAAAATAGGGAAGGGAAGGAAGGAAACACATTTGGGCTCCCCCCTTCCCTTTCCCAACTCTGCTTTGGAAGCTTTTTTTTCGTTTGCCATATTTTCCATTTTTATCAAAGGGCCTATCCAATCGATGATGCAAAAAGGAATGAAGATTAAAAAGATGGAAAATAGAAAATGAGACAGAATTGGAAGTGTGAGGTTTAGAGCAGAAGAGAATAAAGAATGGCATCTGAGTAAGAGTGGAAAGAAAAGGAGAAAGGAAGAGAGGGAGGGAGAGAGATGGTAGACTACTGAAGAGTACTGTAGTTTGACAGTGAAAGGGATCCAAAGCAAAAGAACTTTAGGGCGAGGATGAGATTTTTCTGATGAAACCCATGGAAGCGTAAAAAATACCTTTGGGTAGGAAAACCATTTTCTATCGATTCGAAAAGGTAAATAAAATTTGCTTCGAAATTAGCGAGATGTTCTTTTGCCAAAAAAAGATTCTATTAAATTTGAGCAAAACTAATAATTTTTCATCATTGATTTGGAAGAATGGTCTGTAAAAATCTTCTTTGAGATCGTTTATGTTTCATTGAAAAGTTTCACTCAGCTCTAATGAATTTTCACCATATCGGAACTGAAATTGTTCGCCAATTAAAAACGAAATTTTCGAATTTCAAGTTTTTCATTTGCTTCTTTCGAAAAGCACGAAAATGTTTCTCATTTCATGGGGTTTCAATTTTTCTGCTTGGTAAAACTAGATAAGCAAAGCACACAAGAAGCTGATAAAAGAGGCGAATTCTTCGAGTTTTTCGACTTTTCCTTGTCTTTCCAGAATAGATAAGGAGGGCGAATAAATGCAGAATAGGAAGAAGAAAAGACATAGCAGAGAATTTTGGATGCAGGAAGGCAGAAGAGGGCTGAAGCTTACGAGGCCCAAATAAATGGGGAGAAATGAAATGGCAAACGAAAAAAACCAGAGCAGATAAACAAAACGAGGAAAAGAAGAGAGAATAGGAAATGGAGAGGGAAAGAAGGAAAAGGATAACCTTGAGAGAGAAGACGACGTTCCAGAAGGATGCTGACGGCACAGATGGCTTGACGACGGGGCTGCAAACCCAATTCCTCCTTATTTAGACATCACCAATATTAACCCATTTCTTCCCCTATTTCATTGCTCTCTCACTCACAAATTACAGTAATCCATCCATTCTAAATGGAGCACAAATTCAGTGCTCAAATACAAATTTGGCTTGACAATGCACAGTTCCGTAATAATTATGTGAAGCAAAAAAAGATAGTCCAAAGGCAAATGGATGTCTGCAAGTACAGATACAAATTCAACGAGAGTCACAGTTTGTGATGTGATGGAATCATATGATGATGATAATAGAAGCAGAAAAAATTACAGGAAGTTTTTAATTCTCGAATTTTTTCGGAATAGAATATGGTAGTTTTTTCGAATAAATAGATGAATACATGATTTTTGCTGGCATAGAGAATAGTTGGGAATATATGGTAGTGTGAATGCAAAATATGCAGGAGGAAATAGAGAATTTGGGAGGGGAGGGAAGGAGGAGGAGATGGTATTTGGGCAAGGAATACTGAATAAAATAGAAATTTGGGAAGGGAAAGGGGAAGGGGGCAAAGGCAGAAGAGGGAAGGGAGGCAGGGCAAGGGAAACACGGGCGGCGTGCTGACACAAAAAATTCACAGACACACAAAGACTGAAAGAAGGCAGAGGGAGGCAAGCAGCGCGAAAAGAGCTAGGCATTTTCATTTTCTCTGCATGTCTGCAGTCTCTCAAAGAGCAACTCTCTTTCCCTCTCTGTCGATGTGAGCGCAACGCAACAAACACATACAGAAGAAGGGGAGAGAGACTGCCACGGCAGAGACTCCAGACAGCGGGCTGACTCTCTCTCTCTCTCTCAAACACTCTCTATTTTATCACTCTCTCATTCTTTCGGTTTTTTTTCGAAACGAGGGGCGGAGTTCTGACAGAAAGACAACTTGAACAGGGAATTGAAAATAACACAGCCAATGAGAGAGGAGCAGAGAAATAGAGAATGATGGATAGAGAGCAGAGAGAAGGAGAGGAAAGAGCGCTCACGCAAAAGACTGAAAGAGAAAAGTGATAACACAACAAAATGAGAAAAGGGAAAGGGGAGAAATTCGCAGGCTGGCAGAAAAGGGGAAAGGGGGATCGTTGCGGGACCTGATCACAAAAGAATTGAAATTGGAAATGGAATGAATTGCCAATGAAATACATTTTAAAAAAACGCTCGCGCTTGTTTCCCAAAATATTCGTTCAGTGTGCAGGGGAAAATCGATGATTTAATGTAAATATTTTAGCCGTGACACAGCGTGTTGGCTGCCACTTTTAATTTTGAAGGGAAAAATGAAGAGAATTATGAGAATTTAGAGTGAATTTGATATTACGAATCGATTATTTGCGTTTCGAATTTGAAACATTCTTTCCTCTTCAATTCGCCTTTTTGTCAACATAAACTATGTCAAAAGTTGGTGTGGGCGTGGCTGATAGGATTGGGTTGAGAAATTGAAATTTTGGTTGGCTGGTAGGCGAAAAATATCATCATTGAGAGTTGAAAGGGAAAGGGATTGAATCGTTAGAGTTCGTTTTCAAGGTTGCGAGAGCGAGAGAGCATGAGCAGCAGAGAGGAAGAGAGAAGGCAGAGATATGCGTTTACCTGCACAAGTGAAACACTGAAAATACCGGTTTTTGACAGGGAGGGGAGGGAAGCAGAAAGGTAAGTTAAGGAGTAAGGCAGGGCGAGAGGCGGAAGGCAGAGACAGAATAGGAATTGGGAAAAGGAAGGCAAGATAGGGTACGAGTAAAGGGGCGTTTTGTTCGTGCAGAGGCAGCATTTTCGCCTTCCATCGAAAGAAAGCTATATTTTGCCAAGGTAAAATTTTTCCTTCGTTCCTCTGCCTCTGTCAACCCCGCATTCTCTCGTTCCATCTCTGCTTCTCTTCTATTAAACTCTTCCCTCTCTATCTCTCTCTGTTTCAACGTGGCCTTCAAACACACACACACACACACACACACACAACAGTATTAGAAATCAAGTATAGGCAGAGGTAAAATGCTGAAAAAATTGACAGAAAAATGAAATTGGAAGAGAACAAAAAAGAGAAATTAGAAATGATGGGACGTTTTCGCTGCGCGTCTACAGAAAAAGACGGAAAATGGAGATGGAGAAATACCAGAGGGAAAACGGCTCGCAATCACTAAAAACTGCTTCGCTACATTGGACAACGAGAGGGGCAGAGAAATGAAGGAAACCTTGAAATTCGCCCCCAACGCCTGAATTTCTCTTTCCACAGAGAAAGGAGAAACGACGCTCAGCGCGCACACGTCTTCTGTCGCAATTTAACTGCCATTTTTGAAAAAAAAGTAAAAGGGAAAACTCGAGTACACTTTTTGTCTGTATTTTGAATTTGTCAGTTTAAAGTTGCATCTGATTTCTTGCAAAATTAATATCAGTTGTGATTACAGTAATCCCTGCGTTTTTATCCAAATCTATCTATCAAATTCTAATTGTGCGCTTGCTTCCCTCCCTTCCCCCCTTCGACATATTCTGTTATAGCTGCAGTATTCTGCATTTAGCAATTTGTCTGTGGCTGTGCATTTTTTCTTCTTCAAGCAGCTCTTTTTTGCCTTCAGTCTCTTCTGCTCGTCAGCTTATTGATTCCGCTGCCACTTTCCTCGTCTCCTCACACGTCCCTCCCTCCCCCTTTCTCCCTCTCTTCATTGCCATTCGGATAGCCAAAAAAATTCTAGCGAAACGAGAAATAGCACGCTATAGACCGACAGAAAGCTCATTCGATGAGGAAAAACGCGGGGCCGGGGTGATTCGCGAAGAGAAGGGGGAAATGGGAGTCGAAAAAACGGGCAGTGAGGGGAAGGGGACTAGGGGAGAAGGCAGGGCGGGCAGGCAGGGAAAAGGGAAAAATCGAACCCCAAAACGACATGGGCAGATAAAAAATGAAAGAGGAGCAATACGCAGACGGGCGAGAGAGCAGGCAAATTTGGGAGAGACAGAGATGCAGAATAACATTAAAAAATAGAAGAGAAGGAAAGGGGAGCCATGAAAAAACGCGATGCTGGGATAGAACTGAGAAGAAAGGGGCGCAGAATAAGATTGCAGGGGTCGCGCATCGCATTTGGAAGGGAAAGATGGTACATGAAATAAACGGAAATTGAACTAATTACATAAGTAGTGATGCAAGGATGAGAAGCAGAAAAAATGCAAAAGGAGACGTTTCATTGTCAAACCAATTTCGTAAATTGAGTCCTTTTTTCGTAATTCCATTTTCAACTCTCTCACGTTTCCTCTAGGAAATGCTTAAAGAATGTGGAGGAAAAGCCTACCGAGGTTCCAGTGGCCGGATGAGTGGCTTCCAAGTCGAATCTCTGCAGCTGCGCGATCAGGAAACTCGCCAACGTCTCCGTGTAC